>OMKZ01029376.1:0-11810 GCA_900302535.1 Neoniphon sammara
CTCCTTCACCTTCCTCCTAGGCCTTCCCGCCAACCTGCTGGTCCTCTTCGTGTACATCCGTAAGGCCCGCAAGCGAGGCGCCACGCCCAACGTGGTCTATGCCCTCAACTTGTGCCTGGCCAACCTGGCGCTCGTGGCCTGGCTGCCCGTCAAGGCCCTGGAGACGTTCCTTCAGGACTGGAGGCTCCCGGCGCCCCTCTGCCCTGTTTTCAGCTTCTTCCTCTTCTCCTCGCTCTACGGCAGCTGCCTGTTCCTCGCCGCCGTCACGGTGGGCCGCTACCTCAGCATCGCATTCCCCATTAGCTACAAGCGATACCGCCGTGCTCGCATCTCGTGCTTCATCAGCGCTGCCTTGTGGGCTGTGGTGGCTTTACACCTCGGCTTCGGCCTGGTGGCTGAAGGAGGGGCTAACTTTGTCTCCTCGGTCAACGACGACGTCTCGGCCTGCTACGACCACTTCAACGCCTCCCAGCTGGAGGTGCTGCTGCCTCTGCGCCTGGAAATGGCCGTCCTCCTGTTCCTGCTGCCCCTTCTGGTCACAGCCTTCTGCACTCTGCGCTGCGTCACCCTGGTTTGGCGCTCCAATCTGCCCGCTTTGGGGAAGAAGAGGGTCCTGACGGTGGCTCTGTCCACGCTGGCGGTGTTTGTGGTGTGCTACGCGCCCTACAACGCCTCTCACATCGTGGGGTTTGTGCTGTGGGAGAACGTGGCGTGGAGGAGAGACGCCATGCTGACCAGCTCCTGTAATGTCTTCCTGGAGCCCGTGATCATGCTGATGCTATCGCCGGCGATGTCGCGGGGCATCATGGGGAGAATCTGTGGGCGGCCGAGCAGATACAGCAGGACAGGGGGGCATCATCGACGGCGTAAGACCTGCATGCCGGACACTGTGGCAAACATCAGGACAGCCCCTACTTTGTCTGAAAAAAGCCAGCATGGGCCCGAGCTGACGAAAGAAAGTCAGGATTAAGTGCAGGGAGACTTCAGGGATTTAGTAGAAAAAATATTGACAAATTCGAAAAGAGGCATGATGACAAAAGGACACATTTATGGACAGCATGACAGAGGATGACCTGTGGCAGGTGGGCTGGGTGGCCCAGGGGGGGTTACAGTACCCCAGATATTTTAGCACCGGCCCTGCTATCGGACTCAAATCCAGCATAGTTCCTCCTGGCAGCTGAATTGGCACCTTGGTGAATTAATTTCTCTGCCCGTCTCATGTCAGGGCAGAATGACTTCCTCAAAGCTATTATAATCTGCGATTTGTTTTGTTTATTAACATTTTGTTCCAAATGTTACTAAAGAGAAAGATGTTGAGAAAAGAGAAAATCCATCTTCGGTTCTGACCACAAATTTGGCTCTGTGTAAGTACAGAATTGATGCACCTGTGTTGAAATCATGAGAAGAAGTGACTCGTCATGCTTTGTTTAATATTCTGGTATTGGTTAAATGAGCTGCCAACTTGACAGTGGAAAGAAACAATTGGTAGAGGTATAATATCTCTGTCACTTTGAAGGCAGTTAAAGCTGTGATCGTCTTTCTGAAGGTCACTGATCCAGCAACCAGGCTTAGTTTTTTTAACAGATCAGTGACAAGAAGTGGTAGTTTAGTGACAAAATGCTGCATCCGTTGTCAGTAACTGTTCTTAGTTGCTACCATAGTTTTAATGGGGAAATACTACAAAACATGTCCTGTACTCTTTTGTAAATAATTTTCAGTGATTTCCCAAAAAGACTGGGTACCAGACAAACTGGCCTCGTGAAATCCTAATGTTAGGATTTAGGTTTTTATGTTTTCAAATGAAACATTTTAGGTTTTGCAATGAACTGCACATTTAGAGTTTGTGTATCTGGAGATTGCACAATGACTAAACATCTGAAGTTGGAAGTTTCAATAAATACCTGCATAAACTGTTTCTGAACTCTCTGAAATGTACTGAAATTTGTTTTGTAAAATGTTCTTAATCTCAGATTTCTTTCATAATAAAATGGATTTTACAAGTATACTATGTCTGATAATTAATCCACAAGGTGAAACATGATCACCATAAGATAATTAGGATATTACTGAGTATAATGGACTTCTCAAACCTCCTGTTGGCCACAAAACACATAGTTACATTCAGCTAGAAGAAGTAGTACCAGTGAAACAGAGCAGTCAGTTTTGGAAATAAATAACACAACAGAGCAAGAAAATTATTTATGTGAACAAATAAATTTGAACATAAATGAAGGGAATGTAATTACTTAAGCTGTTTACGTTCCATCGAGGCTCTTTAACAAGTATCATTCCTGTCCTAATCCTTAACGTTACTGAGTGAATCCATGGTGAGTTGACACAGTACTTGATGCCCCTTAAAAAGTAAACTTTTTAGACATTAAGAAAACTTGTGTTCACAATCCAGACACATTTTGGAAGTCATGCAGTTTTGTATGGGTTTCATGCAACTCAAGTCTACCTAAATTGGAAGGGGGTGGGGGACAAAACACACATACACACACACACACAAAGGTTGAAAAGGTTTTTGTACAAAAACTGTGTGCACGGTTTTCTCACTTCTATCATCTGAAAAATATAGATGTGTCTAATACTTTGGCACAGTTCTGTTGTAGACCAAACTGCACCACCAAAAACATATTTTCAGCTCTTATAAATACTAATTCTGCATTCAGCTGATTTTTACTTGCAGTGGTTAATCTGCAAATCTGTTTTTATTTGCCTAACCATGTGTGCCTATAAAACATGCTCATGTCTAAAATAATGAATCATCCGTGCTACCTTTCCTGTGAGCTTATCAGTTTACGCCTCAGCAGACAGGTGATAAGTGATGTGGCTACTAGATGGCGCACTATGGCCACTACTCTTTACACACACTCTACATGCTGTATACCAGAGATAGATATGACACCAACAAAGAACAAATAGATAACCGCTCTGTGCTCAGCATCCACTGACTTCCATATTTCAACTAGTTAAAGTGGAGAGAGTTAATGTTAATTTAATGTTATTTAATGTTACTTTCTGCCAGGTGAGAGTTGCCTTCTTCTCAGACACATTTCTCTCCCAGCTTGCCTGCTCATAATGGAAATACAGAAGACCTTCACTTTCAAAAAAACAAACAAACAAACAAAAAAAACACTGACCATAAGTTTCAGTGTTAAGTATTGAATTTGTTTAGGTGTCATATTTGAACACTTATGTAATCACTCATGCCTTGTTTCGTGTCATCATAATTTCTAGCGAAATAAATAATAGTGAAATTTAGCTATTTCTCATTTTGCTGAAGAACCCCTTAGAGCCCCAACAGGACCCAGCTACTGCTAATGACTTTTTCAAGTACTTTGACTGACTTGGACTCATCTGCCTGTGTGCTGTGGCATTAAAAAAGATTGATCACCACTGATGGAGAACAGGGAAAACTCAGCAAACACATTACAGCGTACAGTGATCATGTACCCTGTTTACACTTGGCATGTGTCTTAAGTAGTGAGATAGCTCTCTGATTGTGTCTAACATAAAAATCACATAAAATCCAAGTGTAAACATCACTGAAAAAAAGTTCTATTTTAACAAATCATTTAGTCTCACATTCAGTCTTGTTCTGCTTAAAATAAGGTAAAAAAAATCTGTCAGTGGGTAGAGATAATCCCACTTGTTTCCAGTGCTAATCAACTTGTTTCCAGAATTTTTTTGAACCAGGTGCCATTTTCTTTATACTAGTAGGCTGATTTGTGATAATCTCAACTATATCTCATTCCACTGGCAGATTTTTCCACTCGTTTAAAGAAAACAAGATTTCAACACTGTATATGTGACTAAATGACTTACTAAGATGGAGAGTTTTTGCAATGCACACCCCCAAAAATTTGACGTCCGATTGATCAAACCATCTTCGTAAGGTGTTTTGATCCCCCACATTTCAAATGCTTCTTGGCATCTTTTTGAGCATGTTGGATTTTTATGTGATTACACACATTTGGGTAGGTATCTGATTGCTTCAAATGCATTTTGTATGCAGTGTGTGCAAACAGGGCAATGTTCTTGTTTTTGAGAATGTTGTCGTTGGGTGAGACAACATTAAAAAGGGTTGGTGGGTGGGGTTTTGAGAGAAACAGTGTCAGGACCTGCGTGGCTGCAGTGTGAAGCAGCTGTGTCTCTCCTGCTAAGTGTCACACTTTGATCAACACTTGCAGGGCTTGAACTCAACACCAGAGACCTGCCAGCACTGGAGACACTGCCAACACCAAACACTTTAACAGGTAAGGCATAATCTTGAATATAAAGCAAAAGTTGTTATATTGAATAATGCTTATTATTTTTCCCTTGTCTTGGATTTGCTGTATGCATGCAGGCCCTGCAGTCCTTAATAATGCAAATCACTGCTCTTATATAACTTCATTGCTTTGCACTTAATCATTACACATCATCATAAACTTGGATATGTGATGAAGGCTCCCGTGCTCTTTGCAAACAAGTCATAAAGTTGTCACAAAAAGTCAAACTAGTCAAGAAACATAAAATGATCAAGGTAAGTTTCCCTGCATAGCTGGTGCATAATGTCATAGCAAAGTACCCAATATAAACAACAAACATGTTTTTTGAAGAGGGTCCTTGCAAACTTGACCAAAGCCATTCTAACCTGCCCTCTGGTGGGGATTGCGGAATGATAAAGCCTTTTTATTTCCTCTGTTATTAGAAACTGCAAATAATGAAACATCTGCGCTTCCTTTTGTGTCCGTCAAGGCCCTTCACACAAATCCAGCGGTTATTGCAACACATTCACACATACATTGCACGGGGCGTTTAAGCGGTTGCTGGGAGAGGATGTTTGGAGAGCGTGCAGAGCAAAGATTGTGTCAGAAGCTTATTAAATTTCCTCTACGTGAGGGATGATGGTAGATATTCAGTAGGACATGCAAATGAAGGGGAGTCGTCTGATTCGATCACACACACTGTGCTTCCCAAAGACAAAGTGTGCTGCCTGAGTGCTGCAGGGTCAGAAGGACGACGGCACCGGGATGGAGATGATCCTGATGCTTCAGGTTTGACACAGGTGAGTGAGCCACACTTTTTTTTTTTTTTAACTTTTGTTTCCTTCAACAATGTGAATGGATTTCTTTAACATTTTAGTGTATTTCTATTGTATTTTATATATCATTTTTGTCCTTGTTGGTGAGAGTCCTGAGTCATGGTCAGTCTTGAGCCATGAGCTGAAACTGAAAGCTGTAAAACTAAAGAAGTTGAATGCTGGAATGCTGGAAAATGCTGGAATGGGTGTGATATGTTGTATTTTCATGATAAAACTTTTTTCCCCCCATCATGGCTTTGATTAAAATGTCATGTTTTGTGATTGAAAAAAATCTGTTTTATCTGGATTCATACTCTCTACTTCAATAAGCAAATACTTATGCTTCCCAAAGTCCTTTACATATGGCACAGTCGAGGATACAGCCAGACATTCCCTGAATTTATTTAATGTACTTTCTTTAAGAGGATGAGTGAAGTTTTTATCTTGACTCTTATCTGATTGATCTTTTTTCTTTTATTTCTGCAGTCCATCCACAACCCAAATGCATCAGTGTTTTTGGTTACTGTTAGTTCTTAACCTTTGCACACGAAAACAGTTTCTTTAAAGAATCATATTCAAAGGCTTTTACATGGTGAATTATATTGTGAGTGCTTACACTGTCTGGAATTTCTCAGTTTTATTGCCTTTGACTTGCACTGTCATTGCCAAGGAATGCTAACAAGCTCTGCCTTTACTGTTTTAAATTTCAACAAAGCAAGAGCCCTTTGGGTGCATGAAAAGTACTTCATGATTAAACAATCCCCGTTGTAATCTAATACTGGAGATGATCTGTTTTGTGTTACTAAATAGAGATAGGAGTGAAAAAATATCTCATTATGATTGTCGTAGGTCTGGTGTTTATCTCGGCCAAGGAGGTGAAACCTCCGGCAGAGGGTTATGTGATCACTCCTGTCCATCTGTCAGCAGGATAATTCAAGAAGTACTAAACGGATTTTCATGAAACTTGGTGGGAAGGTTGGTCACAGGCCAGCGAAGGCGTAATAAACTTTTGAAGGCCAACTGGTATCAAGGGGGCGTGGCAATGGGCGGGGCTCAGCACAAAAAGGGCCATAGTTTCCAAACCCATCCATGTAACATCATGAAACCCAGTGGGAACGTTGGTCAGGGATCACACTGACCACCTTTGATGCTTATTGGCCAAAAGAGGCATGTGCTATGACATCAGCATTGACAAAAAGGAGGCAGGGCTTAGCACAAACAGGGCTATAACTTCCAGATGCAACCTTGGCTGAGGTCTGGATTCTACTGAGTGCCTTCTTGTTGTGGAAAGCTTTCTTTTAATGCATCACCAATAATGTTCTCCTCTGTGCAGTGTTAGTGAGTCTCAGGCTGTCTGTACCTGCTGGAAAGGTTGTCATGCCGAACAGTCACCTGCTGCTTTCCGTCTACATCCTCACCTTCCTAATGGGGGTCCCTGCCAACATCCTGGCATTCTGCACCTTTTGCCGCAAAGTGAGGCGCAAGGCCGCCCCGATAGACATCCTCCTCCTCAACCTCACCATCTCCGACCTGATCTTCCTGGCTTTCCTGCCCTTCAAGATGAAGGAGGCCTCAGACGACATGATCTGGAAACTGCCCTACGTCCTGTGCCCGTTCACCGGCTTCCTCTTCTACTGCACCATCTACAACAGCACCCTGCTGCTGACCGCTGTGAGCGTGGAGCGCTACCTGGGCGTGGCCTTCCCCCTCAGGTACTCGCTGTGCCGCAGGCCGCGCTACGCTGTGATGGCGAGCATCCTGTTCTGGGTGGTGACCTCTCTGAACCTCAGCATCGTCTACATCGTGCCCTTCTCCCAGTGGATTAAAGGTTCAGACAGTACTGAGGAGGCCACCAACACCTCTGCTGCCCCTTTTCTCGCTCCAGCCACTTGCTATCTGGATTTCACTGAGGACGACCTCAAAATCCTGTTGCCAGTGCGTCTGGAGCTCTTCCTGGTCCTCTTTTGCATCCCCTTCCTTATCTGCTGCTTCTGCTATGCCAACTTCATCCTCATCCTGTCCCGGCTCCCAAATATCAGTAGGCGCCGGCGGCTGCGTGCCATCGGTCTGGCCCTTGGCACTCTGCTGGTGTTTGCCGTCTGCTTTGGCCCGTACAACGCCTCCCATGTGGTGGGTTTTGTGCGCAAGGAAAGCGAGAAGTGGAGGAATGTGGCGTTGCTGTCCAGCACCTTCAACGCCTGTCTAGATCCCTTTATCTTCTATTTCTCCTCTGCAGCAGTGAGGAGCATGTTGAATCACTGCTGCAGGAGCGTCATGGCAAAGCTGCACATCCTGAGGTGTGGAAGGGATCCTGGCTGTCCTCACCTGGGACGTCCCAACACTGACAAGTATAAGGAAGCAGCCCCACCCTAAATGTTTTAAAGAGATGTATCCGTTTGTGTATTTTGTTTAAGTGTGTTTGTTTTTTCATTTACATAATGGACATAATGAAAGTGAAAGTAGGCAACTATGATTAGGAAGGATTATTCAATTCCTGCCGGTGATGCTGGCTGGGGAAATTCGAGATGTACCCTTCCCTGTGGCTGGCAGACGAGTTAGTTTCCTGCCCTGCATAATGGCAGTAACTTGAAACATTTATGAAACATTAATTGGCGATGCTTTCATTGCCACTGTCTGAGAGCACATGAAATGCGATTAACTTGTCAAATTGAAAATTTCCCTTTAAGCCTTAACTGTTTCAATTTCCTCAACACTGAAAATCCAAGATAAAAGCAACTATTTCCTAGCTTGTTGCACATATTTTATCTATTGATGTTGCTGAGCTTCAGCATTTCATAACAGAAATGTGTGATATCCATTCATCCCTCCATCCATTCATGTATTATTATCCCAATTTCCTTGTTAGGAAACATGACATTATAGATATCACCAGAACCCTTGAAATCTGTCCCTTTTTTTTCTTAATGTGGATTGCGGCAAATGTGAAAACTAAGCCATACCCGTTTGCATTATATCCCTTTAAATGTGTTTAGTTGTGCAGTTTGAAGGGAGAGTATTTATGGGTTTTCATGGGTCTTCAAGATGTCCAGTGTCACTGTCAGCAGCTGTGGTATTAAAGATAGAAAAAAATATGTAGGGTAATGCCTTTGCTGCAAAAGACTGACAGCATGACATACAGCCAACACAAATCCTGCCAAGACACACATCATGTAATAGTACACAGGGTTCTCACATTCAATTAAAATGTACTATTGAGTTATGAGAAACAGGCGTAATGGTAAATAAAATCAAATGTTAGATAAACAATGATGAACATCATGAGCAACCACCAGTCTAAACATGACTAAACAAAGCGTCTTTACAAAATGAGATGTGAACCATTTGGGGAAAAATTAATCTGACCATCTGTTACAGCGTGAAAGTATATTAAGGATTACTATCAAAGTTATGAGTTCTTCTGTGACCTTTGCTTCCAAAACAGCTGTTTTTGACAACAGAATCATCCTCTTTTAAGAATTATGAATTTTGACTTTAAGACGGCAATTTTTGGTAGCACTTTACTTTAATCCCCTAATGTATTCACTACTATAAACATGAATTGTTTTAAAATGACAATTTAATCTATAATATTTATATATTTATGAATAACTACATTTACATCATAAAAAATGTTGACAAACTCCAGTGCACAAACGAAAATGTGCGTCAACTCAGTTTGGGCGGCTTCGCCCTACACTGACCTCCTTGCTTATGCCTCAAACCCGTAATGACATTGATGAATCAAAGATGCGTTTTATTGGGTCTTGAGATAATACAATTAGATTCACGGGCTGCGGAGGCTACAGACGCAGGTGCGAGAGATTGTCTGCTGCCAAGTCGGTTCAGCGTTATAAGCGCGGACTGCCGGAAGTGCAAACAGATCACACAAGGCTGTGATGAAGCGCGGTCGTCGCAGGGACTTCAAACAAACTGTCCTCTGGCCATTTCCTGTCAGTAATAATGAGCGCCCCGTCCCGGCTGTCATCCACGCAGATGGACCAGCGCTCCTATGCAGCTGGAGTGCATGTAAACACAGATAACATGGCTTTATAGTGTCCTGTGTATATATTGCAAAGGGTACAGACGTTTATGTTGGTTCAGCAGTGCACTCAGTTCATTTGTTATTAGTTTATTGTACATTATGTGACCACAATTTATAAAAGGTATAATGAACTCAGGGGCAGAGAGAGATTGCTTAGTAAAAGTCAACATAACACTCAGTATGACCAATCTCAGTAAAAGGCCTCAACTTCCCCTCAGCAGGTGAAGTTTCTGATGTGAAAAAGATAGAAAGTGAACAGGCAAGTCTTTCTAGATATATATTCATATCCAGTCAAAACCAGTTAAGTCCCAGCAAAATAAATAAATAAATAAAAATCCACTTGATCTTGCTGCAAAAGTTAAAATGCCTTAGCCTAATGAAAGCCACACTGAGGCCACATGCTGGTTTAATGTATTTAATAAGTTCTCGCCATATAAAATAAAGACATCATTATGTTCACAATGATACCATGAGTGTCACAGACAGCTAGGCCCCACTTGACTAAAGCCTTTAATGTGTGTTAAAACTTTTAAGTAAACCAATAACATTACCCCCGCTTGGTAACGAAGACTGTCATGCACCAATGAGACGTCTCAATTTTGACTCTGAACACTGAAAACGTTTCAGTGCCCACTAACGGTTTCAGTAAATCTAGTTTGTTGCTGGAATTCATTCGTTTTTTTCGTTGGATTTTAATGTAGTGCATGTCAAAATGCATTGGCCTTACACCATTTGTACCTTGGTTCATGAACCCTTTGTGCTTTTTTACCATTTCACACATTCAAACTGGAGAGCTGTCCTGTATGCAGGTCTCCCACTCTGTCAAAGCAAATATGTATTTATAGAGCGCTATGTCAAAATTATTTTCCAAAACTAACATGACTAATTGTGAGTTTTGGACTTATATGACTAAATGTTTAATTTCCATGACTTTTTTTTTCAACCAAAATTTTAACACATTCAGAGGTCTGATTAAAGTTTGTCATTTTTATTCTGTGGGGTTAGTCAACATAATGTGAACACAATGGAAAATAAATATTACGTTTGCTGAATAACTCCTGAACCTCAGGCTGGACAAAATCCCATGATATTCCATGACTTGCCACCAAGAACTTATTAAATTGTTTGACTTCCCCTGCCTGGAATAAACTTTTCAAAATACCGTGACTTTCCATTGGAACCCCGTGTAAAACTGCAGTCCAGCAGCCAAGTGCCTTGCTCAAAGGCACCTCGGCAGTCATTTCAAACAGAACGTCGGCATCTTGAATAATAAACAACACTGTTTAATAAACATCGCTGTTTTATTGTATCAGAATTAGTCATGCCAGTGGTTAGAGTTCCATGCTGTGGTTGCTTTCAGTGTCGACAAAAGCCGGTTAGTTACAACTATGATCACTCGTGTCCAAACTACCCTCAGCACTTTGCAGATCATGGCTGTTTTGCAATCCTCTCTCTCTTTACATCATGAGCAGCAAGGGTTCCCAAACTTTGAAAAAACAATGGATAAAACTGTGAATATCACCACCATCATCATCATCATCACCACCATCATCATTATCTACAATGCTACCTCAGGTCTCCACTCAAAATGCAGCTGGACTGTTGAGCTAAAAGAGGCTCGGTCTCAATCTGAAAACCTGACGCGACCGAAGCCTCCGGACAGAATCGCTCCACACCCCAATTCAGTGCATCATTACATCAGTTACCTTTAAAAAAATAAGCAGATAAAACAAACCACGATTTAATGCCCAATATAAACGCTGATATTCTTATTTATCTAGTCATTGCACCTAATTGGGACACAAAAAGAGACCTAAACTCTCTATATAAAGACTTCATTGAGTTTGGGAACCACTGCCAGTGCACTATCCCAATTACCTGAGCTATATTAACACCTAAAGTCTCCCAACAGGCTTCTATTAAGGCCTTGCACTAAAATAAAAAATCCTTGCCTGTCCTATCAAAGTTCCTTATACTTTGATTGCCAGAGAAGTATTATGATTATTGAATATACTGACATTGGACCATGTTTATAAAGCATTATGTGCTCTGCCTGGCGCTTGAAGTGTCAACGTTGACAGGCAGACACTAAAAACTTAACACCAAACTGTACAGCTATCAACTATATACACACATGGTCCACTGACAGTAAAGTAGCCTTAGTAACAGTGATGACAATGGATCAAAGTACCTGATTTGCCTATTAATGTGTTCGGCGTCTATTAGAAGGGTAGGAAATGCAAAATTCAGCTTCATGTTTTTTGTATTATGATCTATACCGCAACAGTTTGTTCCTGTGTACATGTTCACATGACTAATAAATTAAAGGACAAAACAAAAAAAAGGGAGTTTTCATTCATGTCACACTTAGTAGTTTCAAACACAGCAAAATGTCAAAGAAAGTGAAAGGAAAAACTGCAGTAGAATGAAAAAAAAAATTTTTTTTGAAAGAGGTTATAGAGTGAACTTTCCGCAGCAGGTTCATGATTTAAACTTAAAAGCTGGGTGAAAGCGTGGTGATGTGGAGAAGTTTTGTTTTCCTTTAAGCAGGGGTGAAAAGATTCAGTCAGCTACAGAGTTATGAGTTTCAGCATTCAGCTTGGAGGAGGAAGAGGCCTCGTCAGTTTCCAGTCCTTCAATGTTCTTCTCTTCTCGAGCCGCGTGTGTGTGTGTGTGTATGTGTGTGTGTGTGGTTCTGTC
>OMKZ01029376.1:12789-22919 GCA_900302535.1 Neoniphon sammara
TTTTTTTTTTTTTTTTGTCTCTCAGCAGTGAATGGCCATGGTTCGGCTTTACCTCTCTATAGGCTTTGGCATCACTTAATCCCATTTCCTGCCCAAACTTTTTTCTTATAATCTGGGGAAACTGAACCAGCAACCCATCTGGTCACAGGCTGGCTTGTCCACATTTTGAGTTCCCTTACCCAAAATGAAAGGTTAAACAAATAAAACTACTTAAGACTGAGAGGTGTTAGTGCTATGCATCACTGATAGAGATATATGAGTGAAGTGAACCTGTTGTCTCAGCAGCTCGTTGTCCACCTGGACTCTCTCCACCTCTTTGTAACTCTCCTGCAGTCGCTGGTTGTTCTGACGCAGCTCCCGGATGTAGTCGCACGCTTTGGACAGGATGCCTCCTTTACTCTGAGGAACACAACACAATGTGATCATTATTTACCAAAATGGGTTAAAAAAAATTACTCGTCACTTCAAAACATCACTGTTTTCCGTTTAATGTTCCCACTTCTTTTCATTTGGTCTCAGCTAAACTTTTGACCTTGTGTTCTGAAAGTTTCCAAATAACCTTGCAGGCAAATTTTGAGCAACAGCTGACTTTTACCAACTGAAAAGGCACAGCTCATGTCACAGCCCTGATATGTTTACTGCACACCTGAACCTCATTTTGACTGGAACTGTGTCTGGTGGAGATAGTCTTAGGCTGCAGTTACACTTGTTTTTACACTTTTAGCATCCGATTACACTTGGATGCATTAAATGACAGGCCTGAATGCACAAAAAATGGATACTGCAGACTGCTAATGGATCTTCAAACCCAAGTATGGGAAGTATTGAGGCTCCTAGTCTGGACAATATCCAGTCACAACGTGCATAGAAACAATAATGCAAAGACAGATTTAAATAGTCACAGGAAACGGATAACTGTGGACATGCAGCCGTGTTAACTCATAAATTCTCATCTTTAGAAATCCAGATCTCAGTCTCCAAATGTCAAGTGTTGCTGTTGCCATGTCATTTATTTAAATAGACCATTTTCAGGGGAGTATAGAAATTGAATGGGTGTTAGAAGGATGCCTTTGATCATCATCAGAAAAAAACATGTGACACTGAAGGTTGAGCTGTGTATGACACTCACCGCTCCAGTTTTACTGCTGTCGATGTTGCAGTCAGGGATGATTTTTGACAGCGTGACAATCCAGTTGTTAATCTTGTCTCTCCTCCGTCTCTCCACTGCAGAGAGAGAGGGAGAGGGAGAGATAGAGAGAGAAAGAGAGAGAGAGAGAGAGAGAGAGAGAAAACACTGTCAAATCTCTGCTTTACACACAATATATCCTTTATAAAACCTCTCATGCTTCCAAGCACACATCAATATCCAACAATATCTAACTCTATGGCATTTTTCATGGGGTTGCCAACAAAAAGGAATATAAATATAACACATTATCAGCTACCAGATTATCAGTAAAGGAATAGTATAAGAAAATTAATTCACCTTCATTATGTTGTGCTCTTCGCCTCTCATCCCTGGGCGCCCGTGGACCGTCCATCTTCCTGCACAGAGACAGCAAGACAAAAACATATTAGAGTGACTGACTCTCTCCTTATCATGCTGAGGCCATAAATGACATTCAAATTAGAAATTAAATTTAAAAAGACTGCCCCATTTCTATATGTAATATTTAGAATGTGGTACATATTAATCCCATCAAACTTGTGACCTGTACACATACACTAATACCCAAATTAACAGAAATATATACATATAATCTTCATTTTTGAGTTGTTGAAGGCCCATCTGATTAATGATGAATCCACTGTTTGACCACTGGCCCACAACTGGCTACGTTTACATGCACCAACAACACTGCTCTTAACCCGGTTACTCACATGGCCCAGTTTGGGGCTGACACATAAAAACATCATGATTCAGATTACAGAATTCAGGTTAAGATTCCCGGCTTACTCTCATATTAAATGTTTGGAGCAAAAACAATATAACAATATAATATTCTGTTAACTGGTTAATTGCCGGCATTAAAAATACTCAATTCATGTTGGTGTGTAAGTTAGCTCTGGTCCAGGGTGCTAGCTGCAGTGGTTAGCCTCTTAGCCATAAAAAGGCCTTAGTGGCCTGGAAAGTCTATATACTACACAAATGTACCATATAGAAAAGTGTGCAGGTTCTTTAGTGTTTCCTACTCGACTTTTGTCAACTCAGCACCTGCTCTGACGTGTGTGACAGCTTGTGCTACAGGCTAACAGGTTAGCCACTGCAGCTAACACCCTGGACCAGAGCTAAACATTACCTGAACAAGACAGTATGGCCAATAACTGAGTTACTCTGTGCATGTAAACGCAGCCTCTGTCTCTAAACATCAAATCACCACACAGGGACGCTAAACAACACCTAGCACTGGTCACGACTAGCGAGTCACCAAAGGTCTGTCTCTACCACACATGATGGGGGCGAGGGGTGTGCTTCTTCTTATGGGATGTGAAAGTTCTTCTCACCAGTTTGTACTGCCATGCTGCAACATCTCGCTTTCACCAAGGTCTCTGGGGATGGCAGGTAAGTGGGACAGATTTTTGTTTTTCAGAGCGTTTTGAATGATGAATATTGCTTTTTTTCTTTTTTTTGTACACACAATCACAAACCAATCATGCCAAAACGGGACGTTAAAGAGGTAAGGAATATCCAATCCAGTGTGGAGTTTGCAGGGGAAGGATGGGGATATGTGGGGGTGAGAAGTCGACCAATCGTATGGAGAGGATTTGTGGTGGTACTTTTAATGATGAATGAACTGGAAAGAGTGTGACAGGAGGTTTTATCATACTCACGCAGTGTAGGTGTGTGTGCGTGGTGCGATGGTGCGAGGGGCTGTAGTCTGCAGCACGTCAGGGGGGCTCATCATCACGTAAAACTGACCTGGATTTAAAAATCAAAAAAGACAAAACATACCTCTCATTTACTGATATTTGAAATCAGCATCATTGGATTTTTTGACGTGATCACAGATAAAGAATCAAGGGCCTAGATAGTAATTAGTGCAGAATATGTTAAAACTCATTAGAAGTTCATTATTTAAAGTATTTTGCCAAGCAATGACTGCACTCTGCTTTAAATTCATCTGCATCTCAAACCATAATTTTGGTGTGATATAATTTTGTGTTATTCATCATTTTGTCAAGAGTAGGCGTTACTTTTTCCCAGATTGAGATCTGATTTTGGAACACAACTGCTGTCAATCTCCTCACCTCCAGCCTGTGTGAGCGTTGGGTCGGTGGTGGCCTGCACCGACACGGCCGTGGCTGTCCCATCGCTGACTGTGGCAGCAGGGAAGTAAGCGAAACGTGTCTCTCCGCCCACAGCCTCGCCTGCAGGGCTGCCCCCATTGCTGAAGGGGTTCTGGATGACAGCCTGGGAAAGTCGGGGTTCAGGGACGGGTCAAAACAACATTGAAGGAGGACATTACTCCGCACAGAAAGTTGCAATATGTGACTTTTCCCACATTAGAATAAATAAATCATACATTATCAGTCTGTGCCTGTTCTCCATTTGCATGATATTGGCTTTTCAATGGTGTTTGGGATGTTTTGGGAGCATAAACAATTTACTGTGCCTCTATACATCCTTGCAACTATTTGATTGCCAAATTTGATGGTTCCTCGTTACAAATGTGTTTTATGTGTTAAAACAAATCGGCCATTATACAGTTAACAGTTAACAGTTAGATCCGGTGGAGCGATTTGATTGGTTAAGAGGCATTCCATGAGTACCTATATACAGAGTAACAGCACCCTGACGTTTAACTGTATGTATTACTGCGCTCATAGAAACATTCACGTTCTGTGACTGCGCCTACGTTGCGACAAACTTCGTACCGGGGGAAGAGGAGGAGAGGGAGGAAAAGTAGCCTGGACACTGCTGTGCAAACTTCCAGGTGTGTTCAGACCTGCTAGCTAGCCTGTAGAGCACATAACTTGCATGTTTCAAGTTTCATTCAAGTTCTATGGTGTAGACCTACACAAAATAGCTAGCTAGCCAGCTAGCTAGCTTGCGGTCGGGAAACTGTGTGTTGCTTAGCAACAGTGTGGAGTCGCTTGAAATCTGACGTACCTATTTGTGCTGGCGAAGTGGAATAAATTATCCCCGTAACGCTGTGATTTTCGTGCTGATATGCAGAACAACAGCATTCCCTCTCGTGTGATATTGCTTAAATATATTGTTATCGGACGTTTTTTACTCCCCAATATCAGTCCCCAAAATCCAGCACCAGTCAGGCTATACGTGGGATGATAAGAGATTTTTGAATACCACAGTATATTTACCCACCTGTGCCACTGCTTGAGGAGCTCCGGCAAACGCGGCGGTGGAGACGACGCTGACGGCTCCGGTTCCATCTGCTGTCGCTTCTATCTGGTCGTCTGTCACCTGAACCACACGATACGTCACCTGAGGACAGGGCACAGGAAATGAGGGTTTAACACTGTAAAGGTGTGATCACACCCACACTTACTTTCTTTAGATCTGTGGTATTTGTGTGTTTGGTTTGTTTATGTTCACACAGCACGATTACAATCAAACCAGGGCTTGTAAACAAAATTCACAAGCAGGTTGTTTTTCCTGCACTCTTTGCTGTAACTTACTTTCTCTGACAGTCATATAAAATTAATTCTAATGCCCGTGAATTGAGAAGGCATTTCACCTCACTTTAACCCCCCAGTTTTGTTTGTTTGGTAATGCCAGTCTGTCCAGTCTTGGAGGACTGAGACTCACATTTTTTCAGGCATCTTGGTGTGGTTATTTGGTGCCACTTGAGTTTGAATGGCATTGATCTCACCCAGCCAAACAAATCAAACAACAAACCATGCTGCACAGTTTGAATAAACTGCTGCAAACATGCTTGGTGTGAATAAGACCTCAAACAAATTACATAAATTACATTTTAGGCATTTAACAGAAATCCTTAAAGAAAACTGAACTCCCAATTCCTAGACTGACAAAATCAGAACCATCTAAAATAAGCATAAAGTAAGTAGAGGGGCCAAAAGCATAGCAGTCCAGATGGGAAATGTAAAAGCAATGTTCTTGTCCTTAAAATATGTAGAGGGTGTAGAGGTGGGAGACAGCAGAAAACGGTTAAAGGGAGCCCTTATTCTACTTCTCACAAGACTGAGTTTCTTGAAATCACCTGATAACAAACCAGAACAGGGTGAAATCAGGTGCTGGGTAAATCTAGGCCATAGGCTAGTTTGGCTTTTGTGCAGCGGGTTGATTCTCAGCTCCTGGGCTGATTATCGCCCCGCTTATCAAGACAGAGGCCCTGTGTGACACCACCTGAACCCTTTAATAACACCACAAATGGGTGAGAGGTGGCGATGAGCTACTAGAAGAGCAGGTGAAACCCAGAAACATGGAGGTGAAAGTGTAAATGTGTGATAGAACAGCTGTGACGACACGACATGCGGCAGAATGATGGTTTGGAGGCTTTTGGTACTGCTGCTATTACTAGCACTGCTAATTTTAATGCTGTTAATATTACAACTACTATTAACGCCAATACTATTACTGCTATTAATATTGATACAGATTAGTGCTGAAGCTTAACTGATTGCTTGTTCAACCATGCTTGACAGAAAATTAATTGATTATAATTCTGTTCACGAATCGTTAATTATTTATCAAGTGAAAATACCAAACATTTGCTATTTATGATTTACAATGATTTCCTTATTTTTCTCTGTTCATATCATTATAAAGTTAATTCCTGAGGTTTTTTTTTAAGCTCCTGGTCAGACCAAGGAAGCAGTGTGAAGACATCACTTTGGGCTCTAATCACTTCTGATTTGACACTTTATAGTCATTAGTGTCATGCTCAATAGAAAAGATATATATATAGGTTAATTGATAAAAAAACAATCATTAGTTGCAGCCCTATTACAAATACTACAACTATTAGTGCTACCACTATTATTAATGATACAACTCTGTCTACTTCTGCTGCTGTTAGACATAGTGCATGAGAAAGTGCACCATACAAAAATACATGAGCCTAAATACTGTTGTGCAAATGAAAGCTGCTCCTCACCTGTCCGCCGCTGTTCTCTGTGCGGAACTGGTACTGGACATTGTGGTCTGCAAACGCAGCCTGCTGAACACTGGCGATGGTCACTGCAGTCTGCTCCTCTGTCCCCACCGCTTCTCCTGCAACACACACATGTGCACCCTTCAAAGTGTGTGACCTTGCACAAAGGCAGGCCCATAAAAGAACAGATGTGAGCACAAAAGAAAAGCCTGCAGGCGGGTTCACAGTAGGAACAGGACAAGGATACTGTAACTGAAGAATGTAATTATTACTGTAATGTGTCAGTCTTGCAGCAGCACTATTGTTACTTGCATTGCAGATTTTATTTTCAGAATAGAAGTATGTTAGATTCTTCACATGGTTGGACTGGAGGAAATTAGGTTCCTACCTTCCTGTAACTGGACGACCTCTTCTGTTTCCTGTTTCTCGTGACTGGAAAAGACGAGAAAAACAAGTCAATTTCATAGCTGCCCCCAAAAATACCAATTTCTCAGAAGTCACAGAAATCCCCATGCTCTCTAAATAAGTCAGGCAATTGGTCAGGAGCGCCCCCATGCGGTGGGATCGGGAGATAATACATGAATTAGGAATAAGTAAAGTAATAAATCAAAATTGGCGTGGTTGTGCAGCGGAATTTATGTTTACCAAATGCAACTTTTAAGATAAGAGTTTCTTTAATTGGACACTTACAAGTCAGGTGTTTGGGGTTTAAGGCTACAACTTGAAGAGACAAAATTTCCAAAATAATGATTTAAAATAACGTTACTCACAGCAACGCCCATTCTAGTTGGGTTAAGACATTTTTTACAAGATTTGCATCAAATAGACAACATAATACAGAGCTGGTAAGCACAATGCAATCAGATATTAACCTGAATACAAACACAAATTGCTGCCGTGCATTTGCTTGTCTAGTATTCAATATAGCAGACGTAATGTTAGAACTCTACAAAAAGGCGCCCACTTTTGCTAGAAATCCCCTTGTGGGGGCAGATAGATGCAAAATATAACACAACCCCAACGACCTGCTCATTCACCGACTTCCCGGGAAATAAAACAATGCCCAAATATATAAAAGTTGCTCGACCAAACACAGCTTTAACATTGCATTGCGCTGCAGGGAGAAAATGGTGACTTTGTCGGGCCAGGCCGGGGAAGCCATGGCGAGCAGGAAGCAGCCTCACCTCGTCGAGCTGTCCAGACTCTGTTCAAGCATATCCATGAAGGTTTGCGGGTTTAAAACGCGATATTCAACGACACTGATATACGGAGATGGAAGTGCTGATCACGGGGACAAACACACGGGTCATGTGAGAAAGACAGTCCAGGACACGTGAGGTACCGACCGGGCAAGGAGGTAAAATGGAGACCGCTGCAGACCAGCACGGATCCGTCTGCGTCTGTGCGGGAAAAACCTCTCGCTATTTGTACAGAGGCGGAGAAGCTGCGGCGCGGAGGTGAAGCGCCCTACTTTTGTTCAAAATAATCGGATATTTTCTCGATGGATTCAGAAATCGAATGATATTTTTGTTCAGTTTGGGTTTTGGAGTCTTTGCCTGTGTTTTTTTTTCAGTCCTCGGTTTCCTTATTGTTCCCCGTTGGCCTCGGCGCACAGCTGCTGTTTATCCGCGCAGGGCTGTAGAGCGTATTGCGCCCAATAAGACATGGAGTGGACTATTTTGTAGATTACTGCGTGAAAATTTGTATTATTTCATGGAATTTGTTGCGTTTTGCTTTTCAGTGTTTTCCGAAATTGTCATGGACCATTAGTGTTACTGCTTGGTTGCAAAAATATATAGTTGTAATTGAATTAGGGTGCCTTGATATTGGTACATTTTACTATTAAAAGCACCGATACGCACTAACTGTTTGTGTATTAATTATTGAAGCGGTGTTGTTGGTATTTTCGGCTGTTGTCTTGGACAGGTACATCAATTTAACACGCACACCCCCAGCCTTTTCAAGTCCTTTACCCAGGTGACCACAGAGATCCAATACGGGTTTTCCCACAAACCACATGACAGAAATTGCCTCTGCCCGTGCCATAAACCAACGCAGCACACGCACTCCGCACGATGCACTGTCCTTTATTTTTTTATTGTCATGTTGGTTTGGTGGCATGAATTGTTTCAAACTCGCATTAAAAATTTTACAAGTCGACCCTGTGAACAGTTTGCGAACATGTGGCAGTTCTGGAGGCTATTCATGAGATCACCTCTCACCATTGGGATTCTGATGTGTGTCCTTTTGTCAATAATGATTGATGCCTTTATTTAAATTTGTAACAATCCAACCATGACTGAGATTTTTTTTTTGTAAGTAGTAAATTAGATTCACAAAATGATTATTTCTAAATAACACGTGAGTTCCCTTACATTGCACTGCAGCAGTAGTGTGATTTTTCCATTCAAGGCTGAGTCACTCACACCAAGTCCTCCCCCCTCCCTGCTATACTCTGTTATTCTCTGTTTATGTGGTGAAAACTGCACTGAAACAGATTTCCTCAATCATCAAATACACAGTGAACAACCACGTGCATGTTTTCAATAAACCAGAGAAGAAAATAATAAGCTTGGCCTCATCCACACTATAAAGCAAAAAAAGAATATAACACATCAGTACAGAGCACATTATGCACATCAAAACATAATGCATATTGAAATAATTACACAGGTCATTCTAGAATGCAGAACTGAAACTGAAATTGCAACATCTTGTGAATAGAATAGAATAGAATAGAATAGAATTCCTTTGGCCAGTGCCAGAATACAAAAACAGACAGTGCATATTACATCAAAACTCAGCACACATTAAACCAATCTAAAACATCTTAGATCATCTCGACTTACTGGAAAAGCTTGGCTTCGAAAAATGGGTCCAACTCAACTTTCAAGCATTAGCTTAACTTTCAATTTATGTCGTCTCTGTATGTGTCATCAGGTATTTCTTGGGCATTTCCAAAAGGTATAGCACCAGTTACTCTTTGAGACTGCACACCCATTACAGAGGCACAGGGATGGAGGGAGAGAGAGAGAAAGAGAGAGAGAGAGAGAGAGAAACTACCACCTACCAGTGCCAAACTTGAGGCCACCCTCTCTCTCCTCTCCTCTCCTATCCTCTCCTCCCATCTCATTCTTTCCTATATGGGCACTCACAGATGGATTTTCAGACAGTACAGTAATAGACTGAGCAGTGTTGCAAGACTGAGAGGAGCACAAAGATCACAGGACAACTGAAAGCACCAGAAAGACCATCTCATTCCCTCGGAGCATACTTTTTTCTACTTGAGACCATCTTTGAAAAGGTAAATCTTATTTTTAATATTGCATCTTATGTAAAGGGACATTGCTCTCATTTTGGGTGGAGTTGATGACCCCTCCCATGCCTTAAGATTTATTGTGCCTTTTGTCTTTTGTATTTATGTTTTTCTAATCGAGACAACATTTACTGAGTCATGTTGTGAAATGCTGTTTGCAATTATCACATCACGATGGTAAAATGTGCTTGAAAGAATATCTAGTTACCGAACTGACTGTGCTGCATGGACAATGGTTCAGTTTCTGAAAGTCATGCATGTTTTACAGAGAAATATGTTTTTTTTTTTCCTCTTGTACAATTGCTGTAATCACTGTATCGTAGCCATATGAAACCTCATAGCTATAGTTAAATATAATTTCCCTGGAAAAAAGCAAAAACTAACGAGGGGAAGTTAGGAAAGTTTTTCATGATCGTTTTCTGGAATCTTTTTTTATAATTACAGTGGTAAATGTAGATTTATAGACTGAACTGTATTTCTTTTATGTCTTGCAGTGTCTCTTTGCACTACATGTGAGGTCCTACTGCCACTGTACTGTTTACTTTGCATTACTGTGTAATTTGTCAGATGTTTGTGCACCAACTCCAGCAAGAAAAATTCCTGTACTTATGCTGATAACAGAGCGATAATGATGCCTGTGTTCCTGCAAAGATAACCTACAGGTGCCATGGCGACGCCCAGTCAGAAAAATACTCCCCGGGGTGCAAGCACACCCCTGTCCCCCAACCGCATTA
>OMKZ01029376.1:28900-65402 GCA_900302535.1 Neoniphon sammara
CGTGGCCCGAACACGCATCACCCAGCAGGCCTCTGCCAGCGGACGAGTCACGGTGGATGAGGTGGACCTGGACGGGAAATATGTCAGGCTGAGCAACAAGGCAGATGAGGTGAGAAAAGGAACTATATGAGACAGTTTCCCCCGTTATTTACTGAGGATATTACAACAAAGCCAGCTTGTTTTGTTGCTTAGTAACAAACCACTGTTTGCCCTTGAAAGGCTCCTCTGCTGCACTATAGACGTGAAGCACATTCCTTAAAGTCACAATGAAACAAACTTCCTTTATGTGATGTATTTCATTTCCTGTTGAAACGGGCTGCTGAAACAAGGAGAGGAATCTTTCTCACGCTTACTAATGCTATACATTCACACTGTTTACACAATTTTTTTTTCTTTTCAGAACCTTTTCCTCTCTTGTCCGTGTGGCTTCCTTTGATATTGTATATAATGCATTAGAAAATAGACCACTTAGACTTATCCAACCATCATTTTACCTCCACAGGATCAGAATTTGGGGAACTGGCAGCTGAAGCGACAGGTGGGAAATGGTGCAGCCATAACCTTCAAGTTCCCCTCTAAGTTCATCTTGAAGGCAGGCCAGAGAGTCACGGTAAGCAACACGTTTAATCAGCAGCATTGCTAAATCACACAGTGAAGAGCAAACTTACTGAGAGCTCATCTCTTTTGCATGTTGGTCAAAGATCTGGGCGTCTGGTGCTGGTGGGAGCAACAATCCTCCTTCTGACCTGGTGTGGAAGAACCAGCCGACCTGGGGCACCGGAGACCTGTTCCAGACCACACTGATCAGTGCCAATGGAGAGGTGATTTTATTTATAGAGCTATAAAAGTTTGCAAATGGATAAAAAAAAACTCTAAATATAATCTTGGAATAGTATTCTCATTTTTTACATTATAGTATCTTGTGGTAAACTCTCTGTTCCATTTTCATTCAGGAAATGGCAATGAGGAAGGTCACTCGCACACAGTTTGAAGATGATGATGATGACATGGTAAGAGAAATAACAATAATGCTATCATAGCATAGCATAGAATAACATGCTTTTCTGAAGCACTTTCCACCCTGGCAAGAATAAAATTCTGGGGATACACCAAATACTAATTCCTTGGTATAGCAGTGATCAAACATGAGAATATTGAGAAGTGGCACAGCATATCAGGTATTGGTGATTTCAGCCTAGAAATATTGGTATCGGTATCAGCTTTCAGAACCAGCTAAATCCTCCACATTAGTGACAGTCAAACCCCTAACCCAGGCTACAAATCAAATACCTGCAGATTTCCACTGAGTCCTGAGCAGATGTACTGATACAGCTAAATGTCTGTGTTTACCTGTCCAGGTGGCCCACAGCACTTGCGGGGACAGTGAGTACAACCTGCGGAGCCGGACAGTGGTGTGCGGCTCTTGCGGGCTTCCTTCAGACAAATCCAGCAGCTGCTCCGTGTCCTCGGCCTCCCGCTCCTTCCGCAGCGGCGGGATCTCCGAGGGTTTACTCCCACACTCCTATGTGATCAGCACCAGTACGCCTCGCAAGGTGGGCGCTGCACCTCACACGGCAGAAACATGACTAAGTGAGGAAGAAGGAACAAATTCAGCTACAAGTACACAGAAGGGTGAAGGGTTTTATTCCCAGATACCATATAACCATGAGGGGGAAACCATTAGAATTAATGCAAATTCATTTTCCAGATAGTAGACATGGTAGGAAATTAGTTATTTAATGTCCTGTCTAATATAGTTTGTTAGAATCAAGCATTTTCTATAAATTTTCTGTCTTCATGTTGTTGTTTTAGCAGATGGTGGTGTCTCATTTTGGAACAAAACTCATCAAATGTTGTACTGAAGCTACATTAAACAGATTTTGTGAATATTTACAGCCACTAACAGTCTTTATCCTTTCTCCCTCAGAGTGGAGCCAGAATGGAGAGCTGCCCAATCATGTGAGAGGACCTGGATCCATGTGGGAGCAGTTAAACTGAATTACAGTTCAATAAAAATTCATATACTAGGCCTACTTTCATAATATTTTTCAAGATAATGTATGCAATAAAAGGCCATACTGTTTTTTTATAATGTACATAGGCATGCTTATGAAATATTTTCTTACAGGCATGATTGAGACAGTCAGACAATTTAGTTTAGTGATATTTAGGGAAGTTTCTACCAGTCTTCATCCTCCAACTGGTGAGAGATGAAAATCTCTACCAGCCAGTTTGACATAGCTACAAACTTTTCTTTGGAATTTCTTTTATTTTATAATAACAGTGAAAGTGGCTGATCTCACAGCTACTGTGACAGATATCAGAGTTTTATCAGGTTTATTTCATTATCCTCCATTTATTATCCTCTCTGCAGCATTTCTCCTTTTTCTCTACAACATCACTATATCACCTGACTCAGCAGGGTTGGGGTCAAGTCACTTTGAATTCACTCCATTTTAAAAGTAATTTAAAATTTAAAGTGAAATGAAAGTAAATTGATTAAGAATAAGATCCATTCCCTAAATTAACTAATTAAAGTAAATTGACCCCAACCTTGCCACAGAACTATGGCATTTAAATTGTATATTTGTCTGCAATCAATAAAGTTCGCTCATTTTTCATAAATATGTCTTTGTCTTGTACTGTACAAATGATTTGATCAAGTGGTTGAATCTGTTTACTATGTCCTGCAAAAGCATAACATATTTATGACGGACTACTTTAATTTTGGATGAAACCTAGCATACAATCTTGAGACAACACAGGATTTGCTATGGTTTGTGCTGATGGTATTTATATGTATTAAAAATAACAGAAAGAAAAAACGAGATAAGCATACAAGAAACAGAAATATGTTATAATATTTGACCACATCGGGATGTCAGCATATTAGAAGCATAGTAGACATGTTTATTACAGAGTATCACATAAAGCGCAAATCTCTGCTAAAGAGGATTAGGGCCACATGAAAATAAAAACCTGAGATTAAAGTCAGAATTCTGAGAAAAACAAAAACAAACAAACAAACAAACCAAAAAACATGTTAAGTGGTTAAGTGACCACGAAACACAAGAGAAGATTTTTTTTTCAGGTGTTTGTCCCCAGCAGACAATGCACTATTTTGATAATGGTCTTTCTGTACAGTATGCTCCTCCATCTTTCTCCATATAGCACTCAACTAATATCCAAGTA
This sequence comes from Neoniphon sammara, assembly GCA_900302535.1. Classification (NCBI taxonomy): domain Eukaryota; kingdom Metazoa; phylum Chordata; class Actinopteri; order Holocentriformes; family Holocentridae; genus Neoniphon; species Neoniphon sammara. The sequence goes on from OMKZ01029376.1 coordinate 32,093, forward strand.
CACATACTGTATTTATTTATTTTACTCAACTAATGCATTTATCTTGTAAACATACTATACATGTACAACTGCAGCTCATACCCCAAACCCCCGCTGCGCCGCCAGGCTGCTGGACAGAGGACTTTTATTTTGAAACAAGCGCAGCCCTTTTTTTTTTTTTTTTTTTTTCAAACCAGGAAGTGTTGTTTGTAGGTGATATAGTACATAAACACTGCAGGAGTTGCTGCACGGCCCCTGTGCCTTATCTAAGTGTATTATTTGATTTGTAAGTCGTGTCATTTGTAGTTTTAATAAGGACAAAGGTGCATTTAAACTTGTAACCAGGAAAAACTAACGTTTGGTGAGTCTGACTAACAAATATGTCGCGAAATCAATCTGCAGCTGATGGCAAGTTTTCTTAACGTTAGCAACTGTTACACCCTGCCAACTAATGTTATATCTGACCTCGTGTTTGTTTATGGTTTTATTCTGTTTTTAATGATTTTGCACATGTCGCTGCTCTCTCTCTTTTACTGTGTGGGACAGTTTACACATGTAGGACTTACTGATCAATGTCACGATGATCTTTAGAAATTATTTCACCACTGAACAAAGATGACATAATATGCAAAATCTGTTCTTGTTAAGTAGTCAAACAAATGCTCATCACATTGAACTGCATGGTTTTAGACAGTACAATAAAATTTAAAATTTAAATTAATCTTCCCTATTTGTCTCACATCTCACTTTGTGAAGAGATTTCACTGGGACTGGGCGATATGCACAAAATCAAATATATATCATCAAATATATCAGATACATCTTTGAATACCCGGATATCAATAATGTGACAATATTATAGGGGCGGCTATTAGTGCTTTCATAAGATATTTACACACAAGAGGAGATTATTGTTAAACAATCAATAATAATGTGGATATGATGACCAAGCAGGTTGAGGCAAATGATAAAATCTCTGTATTGTAATTCAGCCTTTAAATCCAGGAAAAGACAACACTTACATAGTGTCACAATATTACGATATACAAAATCACAGACGATATATGGTCTGATATCACAATATCAATATATTGCCCAGCCCTAGATTTTACGCAGTATTTGCCATAGAAATAAAATTGATTCCATTTCTATGGTATTTGCTCTATATCATTATTTTTTATTTTTATTTTTTCATGGCAATATGATTCTACTGATAAACAAAGGATAATAGGCAATTGACTTATTGTCCAGCTCTAATCACGAATATAAAGTGTGTGTTTGGAGTAGACTACAGCTATTCAGTAGCATGTATACGGTTTTATTAATAACCAGTTAAATTTTGAGATTGATGCAACTGCTGGACCTTCCTCTGTTCTCCCTGTGTTTAGTCTAGATGAATACAGTCTGCTCTGTTCCAGGTGTCTGACCTATCTGGATGTTGGGTCTTCGGGCTCTGTTTGGGATTGGATTCCTCGTGACATCACGGACCACGGCAGTCCTCGCCCGGACTGGGACATGCCCGCTGACCGCTGCGACAAATAAGCACAAGAAAGAGTGTTTCAGCAGCAGACACGCATCCACCATGGCCCAGACGATCAAATATCTTGGGTAATGGAATTATCTCTTGTGAGGGAGGGAGAGAGAGAAATGAGCATGTCTGAGCCCAGTGCATTGCCTCTTTGTGGCTTTGGATCAACTGATATGTAGTATGTCCGCAGGCAGGAGGAGGCCCAGCACATCGATGAAGAGCTCTTCAGTGAATATGGCTTCAGTGTGGACCAGCTGATGGAGCTGGCAGGGCTCAGCTGTGCCACTGCCATCACCAGGGTGAGAGATGTTAACAGCCGGCTCTTGTTTTAAAATAAAAATGAGTCTCTTAACAGCGCTGCAGAGAGGCTGTGGACGCTTTGATGGTTGTTCTGAACTTGTTCAGTTCAGTTCAAAACTTTATATACCCTGTGGGTGAAAATCATGATGTAAGTGCTCTTGATCGGTATTAAACAGGGTTCCTGCTGGTCATGGGTCTTCTGGGATATCACAGTTTTAAGAGGGGTATTCTTGGAAATCAGTGGATTTGGTGAGTTCTCTGGGGAAGTCATGGAATATTAGGGGCTTTCACACATGGGTCATTTTACAGGATTATTCCAGAAAGCATTTTACAACCTGTTTCACAAATTATTTGCCTCAAATGGCGGTCCTCACCTGTTTTTATTCATTGTGCGACCACTCTTTTCCTTTTCCCCTTGGGTTTTTGGGGAGTTTTATGTTGCCTGCTATGAGGGATTTATTCAGAGGGTGTCATCCTGTCTTGTTTGTTGTAAACCTGTGGGACTGTAAAGCCCTTTGAGACTGTAAACAGAGATTTGGGGCTCTAAATAAACTTGAATTTGGCTACAGTAAGCCATCTTGTAGAGGAAACCAGACTGTTTACTCTGTTTACTCATCAGCGTCACAGTGGAAACATTAAAAAAAGTAATAATAATCTGGACAAGACAAGCAGCATTTAACATGATAATAGATACGTGACACACTGCATTTTTATTGAAATGTTTTGTAAATTGAGAGGACATTTGTTCATGGACAATATCAACTGTTCCCCCAGACAGCTGCTGTAAATAAAAACGTGTAGTCTTGTCAGATAACAGCTGCAGTGTGGTGTTATGTTGATACGATGTCTCCTCTGCCTTCCAGGCTTATCCAGCCAGTTCTCTGCTCAAAGCCAGACCTTCACTGCTTGTGATTTGTGGACCGGGGAACAACGGAGGTGACGGCCTGGTCTGTGCGAGACACCTCAAACTCTTTGTAAGTGTCTCTACCTCAGTTCACTTTCTGATGCTTCTCAGTGTCAAGGAAATGGAGAAAAAAAGTGTTATGCTAAGATTTATTTGAATGGAACATACCATCATATAGAGTAACAATTAGCGATATTTTCTGTTGTTTTGGGCTGCGCGCTCAATTGTTTTCTTATCAAAAACTACTCAATTTTTTCATTTTTCTCTCCCCATTAAAAAAAAACTCCTAGTCACAGTCACCACAAATCACCTTTGTTGGCCTGCAAGAGGCCATGCTCACATTCATGCCTGAATATATGAAATAAAATACATAAAATATCAAATGTGATCAGTGAACAGAAATGCAGAAGAGGGTAGTCTTTATCACTAGTGACATTTTTGCTCCCTCGTTTTTAATTTCTGACTCAGTATTGATGCAGTAGCAAAGGCTGCATTTTCTTGTAAAGTGACTTCTAAGTCACTTACAAGGTTCATTCAGCCAAACTGATCAGCTAACAACATCATTTCATTTAGCCGGTGAGCATGTGATTATGTTTAGCATGTGATAGAGATGGATCACATTTAACGTTTGACATAGGAATTAACTGTTTATGGTGAACTTACAGTCTTGTGTGTGTCCTTGCAGGGTTACGAGCCCACCATCCTGTACCCAAAGAGGCCAAACAAGCCGCTGTTCCAGGGTCTGACCACCCAGTGCGAGAAAATGGAGATCCCGTTCCTGACTGAGATGCCTGAGGTTTGGTGATCGATCATTTCTGCTGCAGCATTTCTCACAGTGGTTAAGGAAGTTTTACTTAAAGCGTTGTGAGCGTGTTAAATGTCTCCAGCTTGTCTGACTACAGCTTTTTTTTTCACTTTTGGAGGCAACACATAAAAAAGAAACAGCTCCACACCCCTGGATCCATCCAGTCCAATAGCTCAGATGCTGAGCTTTCAGTTTAGATTAGAGTAAATGAAACTTTAATGATGCCAGTAGGGAAATTAGGTCATTTCAGCAGCAAAGAATACAATATAGATAAGAACAGAACAAAAGAGAATATTGGTAGTAATACAGCAAAACAACGCATTTAAATTAAATTAAATTAAATAATAAAGTGGTTTTATTAGCAAATGTTTGCAGGTGAGAGATTTACAGTTGACAGCATGTATGCTTGATGTGCAAAATGTGCATTTATTTTGATGGACACTCAGAGTATAAAAGGATGATTATCTGTCAGAATTAAAAGCTCTGCAGCAAAACAAATGCTTCGGTAACGTAGATACAAAATGTCTTCCCAGGCTCAGGTGATCGATGAGGCGTACAACCTGGTGATCGACGCCATATTTGGCTTCAGCTTCAAGGGGGCGGTGAGGGAGCCTTTCGGGTCCATCCTGGATGTACTGAAGAAAACCACAGTGCCTGTAGCCAGCATCGACATCCCCTCAGGTGCGTCTCTGCAGCTCACTCTAACCACTTTCCAAGGTTCTGTCAGGCAGGTTCACACTGGAGAAAACTGCACCTCTTATCACGTTACTTCTAATTTTCAAAATCTAGGAAGTTTTGCTGATTCTGCTTGGCTTTTTGCATTAATTGTAAACCGTTCCAGAATGAAGCTTCAGCTGAGTTTATTTATTTATTTTTTCTGTAATTAGTTACTTTGTTTAAAAAAAAAAAAAAAACAGCCATAATGTAATTAAGGGTTTAATGAAAAAGAGACTGGATTTTGTTACTATTATTAATTTCCAATATGTCAATTTTAGAGCTTTTACCTTGCTTCCTCTGTCTGGGATTGTACATACACTAATAATAATAAATTTTATTTGTATAATACCTTCCACACATTCAATGCAACTCGCAATGCATTCTCAAAATTGAATAAAATAAAAATATAAATAAGCTAAAAATTGCAAAGTGCAGATTAAGAGAGGTGTAACGGGGAGAATAGCAACATAAGACAGGAAGTTAAAAGCTAAAAGCCAGGAACTGAATGACAGTTACAAGCTTAAGTTGAAAGAATGGATAAAAATAAATGTTCCCGTAGCTTGCCTCTTTATTATGATGTTGTTAATCTGTGCCATAGTTTTGGGGCATATTTAAAGAAATGTCCTGTGTGCTGTATGCAGGCTGGGACGTGGAGCAGGGCAGTGCAGACGGACTCCAGCCCGACATGCTGATCTCTCTCACTGCACCCAAGAAATCAGCCTCTCTGTTCAGAGGACGTTACCACTTCCTGGGGGGGCGGTTTGTGCCGCCGGCCCTGGAGAAGAAATACCAACTGAACCTGCCTCAGTACCCCGACACCGACTGTGTGTTACAGCTGTAGGAACGCCGATTGCCTAGACGATGGGATATCATGAATAACTGTTGAACATTTTAGAGCAGTCAGTTTGAATAGAGACTCATGGTGAGAGGTTTCTGTGGATCCAGGAAGGGTGTTGTCTTCAATTCTGGTTTGGCTTGTTGCACACTGACTGTATTGTTGCTGGTTGTGACCTTGAAGCTACGCTGTAAATCTGTAGTAGCCCTTTTTATGAGGGACTGTTTTTCCTCTTTATGTGAAAGCAGTTTTCACTACCCCTCCCCTATTGTGACAGCCTCAGCAATCTGAAAATAATAAATTTAAATTAAATCAGTTTGCATTGTCGTGATTGAATAGATTTATGTGACGATGGGCCCATCTCTTTATTCTTTCTCAATGCAACTGTTCAGCATGCTCAGATATTAAAACAGCAAAATTCTCATGCACTGTTGTCTTCAAAAGACGAGCTCTCCATCCCGTGTATTTTTACATTTTTTATTAGTACATCTTAACATTTTATTGAACGTACGACTAATTCAACTGGAAAGACAGTCTATCATAGTCTATCACATTCTATTTCATAAGTAACCTTATCAATAACCTTACGGTGCCTGTCATTTGTTTATCTTATTTATACATCGGATGGTTTTGAGGATTCAGTAAAAAGCTTTATTTCACAATCAATCTCTAGGAGCCCCCACAGACTCCCACAGTACCACTTATAATTTATATAATGCAGTACTACATACACTTAAAGAAGTACTGTACGTATATGCTTTCAACAGTGAGGCTCATTGATGCATTACGGTTTATAGTATAAGTGCAGAACATGCTTTTTCGCGCAATTTGATATATATACAAGTGCTGGTACCATGCTCTCTTTGTAGTTCATATCCGTTTGTGTGTCTGTGTCATGGAAAAAGGAAAAAGAGACTTGAAGGAGGGAGGAAGGGAGAAGTTTCCTTTTATCTTCATGCAATCCAAACAGTGGAAGATGTTGCTTTCAGTCCATAAATGAAGCCCTAAGAAACAGAAAAAGGCAAAGGGATATTATTGAATTTTATGTCACATTTTCTAAAGCACATTTGCTAACAGTGACATCTTAATACAAATATAACAATTATTTAATATGATTTAAATTAGTTAATGTGTTCTATGGTTTAATTTGTGTTTGTGATAGTGCATTACCGCTAACACATGACAACATACCTGTGCTATTCTCCAACCTGCACCCCGGCACAGTTATCTTTACTTTCCGAGGCTATCGCTAAATATTCAGCATTTCTAGAAGGAAAGGAAAAAAACAGAAATTTTGTTAGGAATGTAAAATTGCAACCTGAACACGGAGACATGCTACAATGATGGTGGAATAATGTAAAAACAAACCAAAAAAAGGGTATAACTGTAACACAACCAACAAGTCTTAATTCCTTTTTGACTTACAGGAGGGAGGTTTTGGTTTTGGTTTTGGTTTTGACTAGGGAGGAGGATGACAGGACAGTGAGGACGAGACGAAAACACCACAAGTAGAAGAGAGCGAGCATGAGACACGAGACAAACACACACAAGTGAAAACACACGAAATGAATGGAAAACAGTAACAGACTTTAAAGTAAGCGAGTAGTAGGACGTGGGAAGCGGAGGAGGGAGGGACAAAAGGACAAAAGGGAAGCAGGAGGACCAAAGGGAGGTTAATGATAATGTCAACACTGTAAATTATAGGTGTGCATTCAACAAGACGTGCAAGGGCGGCATGCAGGGAAAATCTACACTCTAAAAAACAATGTGTCTTTTTAAACACATTGCACTGGACTGAGTTTAATATTTTTTACAGTATGTTAAAGCTGCAATAAATTTAAATTAGGCCTGTTTAGACTCAACTGACAAAAACTAAAATGAAGCAATTTATCAGTCTCCCATGGATGAGAGCCGTGTAGACTCAGCCATCAAACTGTGCATGTAAGGTGTGTTTTTTGAGAGTTGAGTTTAAAAGGTCATCACTTATCTGACCCTCAGCTGTTTTGATTTTAGCAGCTTTAATATCTATATCTCATACTGGCACAACATGTGTTATGTTGAAAAGTAACACAAATGTGTGTTGTTTGAAGCTTGGTAACACACATACATCTTTTTGTTGTTGTCAGGTAAAAACCTTGTATCTCCGAAATATAAGCTTTTCAAAAACTAAGCTAAGTACAGCTTTGTTTTTAGCTCGACTACCATGCACTTTTATGTTTTTCAGGGTTTCATGGGTTCTGAAAGGATTTAATCAGCTTAAAAGGTCGTTGAATTTTCTCAATCCACAGATGAACGTGATATTCTTCAACTGAAGTTAAAGTCACAATGAAATGGAAAAAATGCTTTTTCAACTTGTTAGCTCCATGCTAGAATATTCAATATTTAAAAATAAAGGCCAAAGAATTTAGTTTTTTTTTTCTGTCTATTTAGATTAAAATCCCATTCATTCTACATCCTGGAAAACAGTGCATCTTCAATGGTAAATGAAAACAAAGATTTCAAGAGTTTCAAATAAACACACCACATTTTTGAGCAATTGCGCCACTCCAATCAAATAAAACTTCCTCTCTCTTCCTAACTGATCTCCCATTGGTTTACACTTTTAAGAGATGCTTCTCCACAATAAGCTCCACCCCAACAACATACAGCAAATTCATCAAATTAAGGAGACAAAAAGCCATTTCACTGCGACTTTAAAACATGAAAATTACCAAAACTGGAGTTACAAAGTTTTCACATGTCAACAGCGTGTGTGCACATAGCTGTATGTAACAAATATTTACGCGGCTTCTCGTAAGGCTTCTTCTCCCGCTGCTGCTATCTTCCTGTAACAGTATATCATCTCTATGAGGAGCCAGAGCTGCAGGCCGATGATTGACACGTACATCATTACCTCGGACACAATGGAGGCGGTGCCCCTAGTGGCTGCACGGACAGAGAGGCAGGGAGCAAATTAACAAATCAGACGGCACCACAGAGGCATTCTGACAACACACTTAGTAAGCAGAAACCACTTGGCATTTCAGCACCATTCACAGAAAAAACCCCGCAAAGGATGGACTTTTTTTTCTGTAATGAACAGAGTCTGGAGATGCAGACTGCAGTTGTAGTTGACATCTCATATGTCTTCATAAAGGTCTGCAGACCACAGTGTTTACTGATGAAAATGCTTTCAACTGCATTATATCACTGCTGATTATTTATTGTTCTGGAGCCTCTGCTGGGAGACATGGGAATCTCTGGGAATGCTGTAGTGATAGTTATCTTAAATTGAAGTTTTTTTTAGTGTTTTTATTTTTTATTCTTTTATGCTGTGTATACACTTCAGCAAAAAAAATCAGTCAGTATGTCAAAACTACAGAGATGATTCTATAATTAAACACAAAACTATTTTATAGGAAAAGGTCTGAAGATCACTTGGAGCCTTAAAAGTAAAAACAGTTTCACATTGAATAAAGTGGAGATGATACCTACAGTCATGTACCTGCTATAAAAAACAGTTTACTAAGCTGTTTTAATATGATTTCATATTGTGATGTGCATATTTGGCTTGAGTCTAAACTTGGCAAATTCCTGCATCTTAGCGTCCATCAGGTGCTTGCTGGGTCTCCACTGCATGCTTTCTTTTCATGCCAGCATTCTCTTCGCAAGAAAATACATTTACAATGTTGGGAAATCTCATTTTGGAACGGAATTCTTTGAATTTTTGCAACTTTTCACACTACAGCTCCTATCATAAACAAAACAGTGACAGTGTTACACCAACAGTTCCATCATACCTTTGGCCACCACAGTGAGGTGGACAACCTTGCTGACGGTTGTCTGGTACTCGTAAAACGGGTAGGTGAGGATGCGGTTGAAGTAGCAGCGGTAGGTGCCCGAGTCGTTGAAGGTGACATTGAGGAGATATATGGATGCATCTTGGATGTCGTTGCTCCTCTTGCTCCCGTTCCAGTCCACGCGCTCCTCAAAGCGCTCGTCTTTGATGGTGGCGCCGTCGTCGTAGTTGTATATCTGGCGGCACAGTGACATCAGGCTAAGAGACAGGCTCAGGTTTCTATTTTAATTCATGCTCTGTGAACGGGGGAGGGCAGTTTGGGCCGGCATGAAAGATGATAAGCATTGGTGATGAGAGAAGATCATACACCCAATTCACAAATACACACACACGTGTTTTCATGTGAATTCATGGGAGGTAATCTGTTTTTATTGCCATATGAGGGGGATTACATTCCAGATTGCAACTCAAAGTATCAACTCTGAGAAAATATTCCCACTTCATCACTAAGATCTCAAAACAACAGATGATTCAATCCTCAGACATGTTGATATTTTGCTGGTAAAGGTCTTGAAATGACTCATACATATGTTACCACAGCTTGTTCTACTTCCGTGTCATCAATATTTTTCTCTGAGCTGGTACCACTTTTTTTCCAGATTAACAGATATTTCACCTGGGGCAAATAAAAAGGTATTTGATCTTTACATCTTAAATTATTTTATCTAGCCGTGATTCAGGTGTGCAATAGATTTCATGACCTAGCACTTTTTACATTTTTGGGGGATTTGGAATCAAACTTGAAACTTGAAACTCTTTACATATTTGTACTGGACGGCACTACAAAGAAATGTACATGCATGCAGCTCATTGACAAACAGAGGCTCCTGTACAAGGTCAACACAGCTGTGTGCCAGCCTCCGCCCTGCGCTCCCTGCGGCTCTAATGATCTCTGAAGTCTAAAATGTCAGGATTGATTCCATGTGAACTTCACGCTGACCTCAGCACTGGGCCGTATCATGTGATGAGGACTGTATATGTGTATGACAGGGAGAGACCTTGGGTGTATGCTGTATGTGCATGCATCTACAATTAAGTAATTCATTTGTAAGTCGCTTTGGATACAAGCGCCTGCCAAATGACTAAATGCTGATGTAAATATAAGTGGTGTACTAAGGGATGGGCTCCTGTGAATGTGGTCCAGGATGGGTTTAGATTGACGACCTGTTCAGCGTGCACAGCCTTAACTCCTTGGAGAAACACTATACTCTCGTTTCATCGTCTATTCCATCGCCTATGTTTTATACTGGCATCAGAATGAAAATAAAACTCGGTCGGTGATGGATTTTGCACTCACATGAACAAAGTCCGACTCTCCTTTGGGCCTGAAGTACCAGTCGACGGTGGCAGAACCCTCCACTTCACTCCTCATCTTGCAGGAGATGCAGCCCAGTTTGAAGCCCTTCCCGGCCACCGCTTCTGTATCTGAGTCCACTTCTGCACAGGCCGCATGGCACTGGTACACTGTGAACAGGAAAGAGGGAAAGACAGACTTTACAATTTGTATTTTCAGATCTCGCTTTTTATAATCTATGCACAAGACATCACAAAGATTCAACTCCACTCACCAAAAAGGGTGCACAGCAGGGACAGGAACATTAAGTGTGCAGCTGCCATGTCAACAGATGTTTTTGTAGCTGATGTATGGGATGAGGAGCCTCAAAAAATACAAAATGTAACTCTAGTAATCTTATAATCGGATCTAATAATCTAATAATCAAATGGATATTTACAGAGTTTTGATTTTAGGAAGACCAAGTTTGTGCATCTTTAAATTTGAAATGTCACCAATGACCAGTAAAGTGCGAGCTAGTATCTGTATATTTATATAGGTCAGGCAACTAGCAGCTTACAAATAGTCAGCTAAACATGCATTGTAAAGTGCAAAATATATATTTATGTCTACAGGTCTCTCTTGTAGGCCTAAATTTGTATATGCTCTCCTAAGAATCTTATGGAACCAGTAATAGTGCCTCGGTTCTTTGGCTCAAGCCAGCAACAGTTTCATGTTAGTTACAGTGTTTGTTGCCTATGCTGAACTGCTTATTGCTGCTTTGAGACAGGCCTACGGTCTATCTCTACTGAAGCGAAGCATCCAAGAGGCTGGGTTTTTGCTTTGAATTAGCACAAGTAACATATGAAATAATCCGGATATCTGGTGACTCACAGTGTTCCCAGACCTACACCCTGAGATTTTATTATCTATTTCCCTGAGGTCCAAATATCAAATGCTCTGATAAATCATTAACGTTAAACCTGCCTGGGGCCACATGCTCTACAGAGAGATACAAAACTGGGACGTCTCTTTAATGTTGGCAAATTACAAGGACAGACGTGGCGCACAAGGTTATTATTGATTTTAAAATCTGTTTATATAATCGTCATGTGCAACATGCCCATACATATACGTCTTACTTAGGTTTTACATTGAATAACTCGTGTGCTACTGCATAAATAATAAATTGCATGCTAAGAAAAGTATCAAAGGGCTACCTCTTTTAGGCTACCAATATTTAGGCTATTACAGGCCAATGTAATGGTCTAAAGATGATTATCCTTTACAATGTGGATCATTGAAATCAAAGCCTACTGTCCTGAAGTAAAGGCCTCCTTCCCTCGAGGTGAGTCGTCTTTTCGGCAAAAATATAGTCTGTCCTCTCCTCTGATCGAGTAATTATTTACTCGGCGACGACAGGTGAAAGTGGAAATATTATTTTCACCTATCTAATGACCCCGGGCTCGTAGACGAGATGCTTCGGCAATGCTGGCATTGCAGATAAAATTGCGCGAGCGTGCACAGGCCCATAAACGTTACAAATCAACCCAAAAATAACAAAAACGTTGACATCTTGGTCTCAGTATACAGAATCACCCCCTTGTCATAGGCGACCGAGTAAGATCCCGCAGCAGCACCTCTGTCTGTAGCTCGGTTCAGAGGATGCTGCAGATGCACTGCGGTAAAACGCCTGTGTGTGACAGAGCAGAGCACGAGCGCTCCCGTGCAACGATGGCCTCTCGTGCTGTTTACTGCCACTACGTTCTGTTATACCCGTTTATATCAGATTTAATCGTGACAATGACGGGGCCTCAACTAACGTCACAGCGTGTTCAAGGAAAAATAGAGAGGTTTGATAATTAACATCAGAGCATTTCAATGCATTTCAGTGCTCTGATGTTGGGTGAACTGTCTCTTTAACTGAACTCCAGAGGGGCGGGGTGATCAAGTGCATGGCATCTTTTTTGAGAACAAAAGTTGGTCACATAAATAATAATTAGTCAAAATCGCGAACACGAACACGTGTAGATTTTACAGCTATTCCAGATTAATGCAGCAGGCCTGTCTGACAGCTGTAATGCAATTTAACACTTCACCCAACTTTCACACCTAACACCCACTCATGTTTTGAGTGAGGATGCGGATGCTGAGAGCAGCTAGTGTCAACCAGCTAGCATTAGCTACGCCTACGGACAAGCTGTATCATTAGCCCTTGCTAGCTTGCTTATTTGCACAAGGCAAACGATGGCACTTCGTACATTGCATTCTTAAATAATAATGTTAAGCTGTAGCTAACTAGCAACGTTGCGCATTACAGTGAAAACTTCTCCGTTCCGACACAACAAAGGTAAAGTAACTAAGCTAACCGCTAGCTAGGCATTGAAGAAGTGTAATTTGCTAGTTAGCTAGAAGCTAACGCTAGTATGCCAGTTGGCTTCTAGCGTTAGGTTTACACAAAAATAGACGAGCATTTACATAAGGACATTGCTGTTTTTCCTGTGCATAGATAGCAATAATCAAACTTAACATCAGCCGATTTACTCTTTGTAAAGACATCAGTTTCTGGGTCGAGTTAGGATGTCGTGTTAAAGATGGCTAACATTAGCTTGATGCGCCAGTGATCATCAGGTGAGAAGCAAGTAGCAGACAGCTGGTCAACTGATTCACATGGAAAGTTTACCACAGCAGTATGCACAGCACATTGCCTATACAGCAGTTGTCATCAACACACTGTACACCTACTATTGGTGCAAAGCACAAATGTTTTTTGATTAAACTACTCACTTCATACAGAATAAAATAAAATGTATTGTTAAGTTTTGCACTCAACCATAATTCAATCTTTCCCATAGATCTGTGTGATCATGGATCAGACCTGCAGTGCTTCTGCCGGGCCACATGGTTTAATCGTCCAAGTTTGTTTCCCTGGTGCCCGAGCAGCTGTGTTGGACAACCTGAACCGCCAGCGGGAGGAGGGCAGGTTGTGCGACCTCTCCATCCAGGTGCAGGGTCAGGTGTTTAGGGCCCACCGCTGTGTGCTCGCTGCCTCCTCGCCTTACTTCCATGACCAGGTAGGCAAGGTTATATCACATGCAGTATGCACACTAACATCTGATCTGAAAACTTTTAATACCTGCGATCTACCACCATTCTGTCCAGATGTTCAAAACTCAGTAAACTACTTTGTCATTCCTCAACAGGTGTTGCTGAAGAATGTTACAACTGTGTCCCTGCCCTCAGTTATGGACCCAGTGGCCTTTGAGAGTGTCCTAAGTTCTGCCTACACGGGCCAGCTGAGCATTGTGCACGATGACATTGTCAACTATGTCACTGTCGCCAGTTTCCTCCAGATGTGGCACATTGTGGACAAGTGCACTGAGATCCTTAAGAGGCCCCGGCCCTCAGCAGAAGGCGCTCCTGGAGAAGCTGCCGCAGCTCACCCTGGCACTTCATCAAGACAGCAGTCCCCTAGCAGCACCGACTGCTTATACATGGAGAGGGAGGGAAGAAGGAAGGAGAAAAAGCCTGATGCGCTGCCTCCCTTGGCTACATGGAGAAGGCCGCAGCAGTTTCCAAGATGGGGCCGCTCACGACCCTCATCAGCCCAGCACTTAGCTGACTCTCAGCTGGACACCCTCCCTGGCTATGCAGAGAGTGATTACTCCAGCTGTGAAGAGGCGTGGGTATCCAGCCATGCCAAAGCTAGCCACTTGGGTCATGATGGACCTGGCCAAAATGGCAGGCATCATGGAGGGTTACCAGGTGGAGAGGCATTAAAGCAGAAAGTCAGATTTCAACAGCGGGGATCACCTCCAGGCTCTGAGAGACTGCTTGATAGGAATAGAGAGAGTGGGGAAAGTGATGAGACTCAAGAGAAGAGGAGAAACGAGAAAAGAGAAATAGAGGCAGATGAAGGAATAGGAGAAGAGGTGGTGGAGAAGAAGGAAAGAATAGCACACATGGGACAGTCTGGTAAGATACAACTGCCTCATTTCACTTTATCCACTATATATATTTTATTTATATTTTATCTTTCTGTGTTTGTTCAAATGGCATGAACCAATAATCTTAACAAGAGTCTCCATTTTACATCAGAGGAAATTTTCTTAAAATGCCCTTTTTCATTCATGAATAATTAAAAATATAGCTGCAAGCAGACATGAAAGGGGGCCAGGCACCCATGTGGAACATGGGATACAGTGCGTCCATCCTATACAGAAAGTCATCGTAGCGGCTCCTGAGACCTAAGCCACATCTTTCAGCTTATGTTCTAATGTGTTGTTTTCATGCATAATCCACCATTTGCAAGCAGCAAATGGACTAATGGATAAATAATCTCCTACAGTGTGCCTGTTTTTCAATGTTGGGTCACATATTTTCTCTCTGCTGTGTTTTCTATCTTTTTGCACATTTTGAGTGATATCAGCTGTATTTAGCTTCAATGGGTTTGTGTTTTGCATTTCTCCAGGTGACTTCCACCCGAGTACAAATGAGCATGAAGATGCAGGACAGGCAATGGGGAAAGTGAGTGCAGAGGTGATCAAGGAAAAGGCGCAGAGAGATTTGGGGGGAAGCGATCCCTCTTCAGGTTTACCTACAGTCCATGCATGTCAAACAGATGAAGGAATTCCCGGCCCTTCCTGTCCAGTTCCCACGCCTTCATCCAGGTTGCAGTGGCAGGCTAGTCCATGGTCTCAGCAAGAGCCAAGGCCACAAGGAGAGGACAGCAGCTTCAGAAAGGATGAGGATGAAGATGAGGAGGAGGAAGATGTGGACTTTGAACGCTACACAGAAGGGACCTTTGCTGCGGACACGTATGATGAGATCGAAGATGGCACAGGACAGGTTTCCCAGAGGCCTTTAGTGCCTGTGTCCCCTGATGAAAGTAGCTTCACCGTAGCGGGCTCAGAAGTGAACTGGCCCTCCACCAACATGGGACAGGGAGGTTCACTCACACCTACCTCCAGTCGCCACTTGTCTCCGTCCTCTGCCGCATTCCCGCCTTCCTCTTCACCCCCAACCCCATCTTCATCATCCTCGCTTTCCATTGCTGGGGCCCCCTACACGGGCAAAGTTCACTTCTGCCACTGTGGCAAAGCCTACACACTGAAAAGCATGCGTGACCGCCACGTGAAGATGCAGCATCTCAACCTGCGGCCCTTCGGCTGCCCCGTTTGTACCAAGTCCTTCAAGATGAAGCACCATCTGACCAAGCACCTTAAAACCCACGGAGGGCTGCGGCCCTACGAGTGTGGCTTGTGTGGGAAGAAAGTGATTTGGAGAGACAGCTTCCTGAGGCATCAGGCCCGATGTGAGAGACTTGCTTCCAGCTCCTCGGCTAACAGCAACAACACCAGTACAGCGGCAGCAGACGTGGAGGACAGCTACAGCTATGGATTTGACGAAGGGGAGGCCTTTCTTGCAGGTGGAGGGCAAGTGAAAGTGGAGGAGGTGGACTTCCATGGGGAGATGGAAGATGGGATGGGTGGGTTGCTGGGGAGCATGTCTGGGATCGTGGATGAGCTAAGAACTGAGCCGCAAAATCTGGATAGTCATGTTTTTAAAAAGGAGGCCAGTGAGAGTTTTAGCTGAAATTTGTGAAGCAGAAGTTAAAAGCACTTGCAGAATATGTACATAAGTACATATGAGGAGGAACATGATGTAACTGAAGATTTCAAGAGCCTACAGACACAAATCACAGTAAACTTCTTTATGACCAGCCATGAGATTTACAGTCTTGTTTTTTTCATGAGTATTTTGAATGTCATGAGTATTTTGAAAAGTTGAAAAAAAAGGAACATTTTGTGCTCTGTGTGAACCTTTTTTCTTTATTTTTGTGCAATGTAATGTAGGCTCAGTTGGGTTGATGTTTCAGTGATCCTGTATACTGTGCATCCATGAGGAGCAGTGCTGTGAATGTACTTCTTCAGTCTAAAGTAAAGTGAAGTTGCATTTTGCACATAAAATATTTGAAAATGCCATTCACCTGCATTGGAAAAAAAATAAGAATGAAAAATGTTTTCAGTGCCATATTTGTGTCTCTTGGCATTATATAAGAGGAAAGAAATCTTGATAATTGTAATAAAAAACAGCTCTGATTTTTCTTGTTAATTCTAGAACAGCGTGGTTTATTCTATAAAGGTGTGATTCATTCTAGAACAGCGTGATTCATTCTAGAACAGCGTGAGTCATTATAGAATAGATGCTTTGCAGGACTTTATTGGTGCACAAGAGGTCTCCCTTGTTCAACACTGCAGCATCCTGTTCATTGATATTTCCAGTAAATAACAGAGCTTAATTATGCAAAAGGCCTTCAATGTATTTGAAGAAGGCCTCTCACACTCACTGTAAACACCGTAGTGATCCTCCTGAAAGATGGAGAGATAATGGCCCATGTTTTGATGTATTCACGGGAGTAGCCTACATAGATTTCCATTTCAAAAGGAAATATGAGGATGTGGCCATCAAAGAGCAATACTACAATAAGGAACAAAGGTCCTATTAGGTAAGAACACAAATTGAGACAAGAAGGGTTCAAAGTCTAATTAGACAACGTATGTGGTGTTGGGATGTATAAGGGCAAGAGAAATGTGGGTCAAAAGAATAATTGAAATTTTGTGAAGGACAGGATTTTTAGGGTTGAAAGACTATCTGTCTACAAGCTAATATCACTCACCATGTATAGTTCTCCTTTTTGGATTTTAATCTATCACTCCAATAACATATAAATAAATCCACATACTTTGCAAGATAGCAAACTCAGAATCAAAATAAAGTCACCGTAGAACTGTAGGTAGAGGCTGAGTGCATATTCTTTATCTGTATGGCAAGAATGTGGAAATTGGTTTCTACCTCTATGATTTTTGAGCCAATTATGATCTCAGGAACATTGCATGTGTGGGAGGTGGCTGTGCTAATTGCTGTTTCAGGCGCAGTTGTCCTTGAGAACTTATATCTCAGCAGTATTTCTAATGATGTGAACATTGTTTTTTCACACTTTATATGTACTGACAGGGGAATCTAATGAGGATGACTCATTCCTCTGTATGGTTCATTTCCTACAAGGGCAGAACGCACAGCTTGACGTAGTGTAAGAAGGCTTTTGGTTTGTCTGTTAAACACTGATACTGTGATTATAGAGTATGGAGATGTACAGCATGATTGGCCCTTTGAGGATACTGCTGGAGTGAGTGGGAGAGTTTTCAGTGATGGGGTCATGGTTGGAGAAAAATACAGTGTGTGTTCTCCATTTCTCCCTCATTAGTTACTCATCTGCTGAATAAACCAGAGAAACCGGTAATGATATTGCAGCATCCATGTTCTTCAAAGTCAAACATGAGACTAGAAATTTGATTTGAAAAGCTCTGTTGACAATTTGTAGTCATATAACTGAGCCTAGTTTGAGAAATAATATAATCTATGCTCAGTTAACATTGAAGCTAAGAATATATCGTTCCTAGAGGAGACAATATTCCAGAAAAGGTGTTTATGAAAAGAATAATTCAAATGCAGACAAGAGTCACTGCTCATCTCCCACTGTAACCTGAAAGCTCATCTCCTCTAAATTGTCTAGGCACTATTTGGAATCTGGAAACTGCGATTTTATTGCACTTTGCCCCCTGCATTTACTGTAAAAAGTTACCCGTAAGTGCGTCTTTGCTAAATCCCTAAAATGTCAAAATGCAATGTAAGAGTAGTTTTCGTATAGAGTATATGGCCAAGATATATTATTCTGTCAGATTTGAAAACAGTTAACAGCTCTTCTATCTAAGAGAAGACAAAAGATGTTTATTTCAAGTTAGGCCGAACATCACAAAACAGAGTTTTACATTATGAGGAAACACAACACTCAGTTTTCTAAGTATCAGTTCCTGTCCTTGTAGCACCATCGCATGTCAGCAACCTCAGAAAAACATCTTAATAATTCTTTTATTTACTACTCAATTACAGTGAACATACACGCAGCCCATGTACAGTTGAGAGTGGCGATTTAATTAATTGTACACAAAATGAAAAACTGTTTTGAGAGAAAATGTTTGAGAGCAACATGCTGTCCTTCATACTCCTGATGCCACCTCGCCGCCACCACTAAGACCTTTGAACAACTTACCATCTGACCATCGAGTAAAACAAACCTTTATCGTTTTCTACATAAAAAGTGAATGACATTAAAACTTCAAACACAATTTAAGAGGCAAACAGATAAGTTGCAATAAATGAGATAGATGCAATAACTACATAAAGCAGATCTGTTGTATTTAGGACATTTTTTCAATGACAGTGCACTAAGAAAGGGCATTTTATTTGATTCAGTAACCTTATTAATTACACCGAGGCGTAACTAAACAAAAACTGTTACTTAAAACATTGTTAAGAGTCCATACTACTTACATATAGGTTTCCAGTTGTATTTTCAAATGCATTTCTTTGCAACATACTTTACACTCATGCACAACAACAACAACCACAAATACTCCCAGTCTAGATTTCACGTAGATGCAGACATAGAAAACAAAACAAAACAAAGGTGCAGGTGCATGAGTAGTGTTTCCAAAGGGCAGCAAGGCATATAAAGCATCATTCATGTACAAAATGCAGACAAATAGGAGACGAATAGAAAAACAAACACCTGCCATGAACAAACCTTGGACACCAGACAGCAGACAGTAGCACCATCAGACCAAGATAGTGAAGTGGGTGAGGTGAGAAGATTTTACAGTATTTTGCTATAGCATGACCAAACCTCTGAAAGCCTTAAACAGCTGGATAATAACAGAGATCTAGAGGATGTATCCTTGGAATTAGGATTAAAAAAAAGACAACTATGGCATGTATATTGGGATGTACGTGTGCAGCTCTCCCCCTCAGTGACCACCTACATCCCAGTAGACTGGATATTACTGCACCAATATCGTGTCACCGCCTCAAAGTATAGGAGACTTGTGTTAGTGGGTTAACATTTCTTGAGGTTGTGAGTCCGCCACGTGCAGATCTCTTTTCTCTCCTTCGTCCTGTCCCATCTGTGTTGGATCTGTGGTCTGGTCCTTGGCGGAGAGCTTAGAAGATGGTGCTCCAGCGTTTGGGGGGAGGACGGGACTTGGTGTCTCCCTGGGAAGAGAAGGGCAACAAGGGAGGGTAAGGCCACTGACAAATACACTCATCCTGTATCACCAGCAATGGCATCCAACAGCAATCTGCAATTTTCAGTGAAAATCATGTTGCAGTTTGGTGCAATAAATTGTGATTGTCAAATATGTCACATTTATTGGGATTCAGGAAGATCAACCAAACTGAAGATGAACCCTGATGAGCACTGAGGTAGAAAACAGAAGTAATACAATATGACTGAATATGTGAAATTGAGAAATTGAATTTTTAGGTTTACATGTCAAATTACACTGTGTGCAAATGTTGCATATAAGCTTGTTAATGTATTATGATGGTAGGTTGCTTTAAAAGCATGTTGATGCTCTATAATTAATTGCAAAGAAGATGAATGGAGACTTAATGAACTGAAATGGTGAATCACTGAAGTTATGGCTGTTGCACACGAAACTACTCACTGATCTCTGGTGATAGCATCACTGTTGCATTCACGCAAACACAGATAAGAGACAATGTTTATCAGGCCTTTTCTTTACAGATGAAAAGAGTAAAATGTTTGTGGAGGGAAGGGGGCAAACGTCAGGCGAGCTCACCAGGTTGAAGAGTCTGGACAGTGTGCTTTGGTCTCTGCGTCGTCTGATGGGCGACTTCGTGCTCTCAACACGTGGCGAC
Source organism: Neoniphon sammara (assembly GCA_900302535.1). NCBI lineage: Eukaryota > Metazoa > Chordata > Actinopteri > Holocentriformes > Holocentridae > Neoniphon > Neoniphon sammara. The sequence goes on from OMKZ01029376.1 coordinate 52,052, forward strand.
GAGGCCTAGAACAAGATGCTTTATAAGCACAACATGGAGAAACGCTGGACCTCAAACCAGGACCTGAAAACCATTTGCCACTGTGTAACCTTTGACCAGAAGCTTTAATTAATTTTACAAGTGATCGTCCGCTTTGGCTTTTTGTGAGGTGATGCACATCTCATCTGACCAAAGGGCATCACAGAATTGTTAAGACTACTTTAACAAAACGCTAAACACCACATTACTGATTTATTCATGTTTTTTTCTCAGAGTACCACTCAGGAATGGAGTATTGCTGTTGTCGGGCAAAAAACACACACACCTACAAAAGTGTGTCTTTGAGGGATGAAGGAAAGAACGCTTATTGTCTTAAAGATGCCCTGAATTTTTTCACTTGCACTTCATCCTCTTTTAATTGTATGATTTTGGATTTGCATTTGTGCTGTCATCGAGTTTTTATTGTGCCTTACAGCAAAATGAATTTCCAGTGTGAACAATAAAAACGAACTGAATTAACTGTAGTTTCAAGGCTCCAAGGGTCATGAAATTCATTCAGTGCATAAACGACCACAGCCTAACTTATCTTTCATTCAAGATCAGCTATAAATAAGGTATAACCATATATAGCTACACCTCTAGGTTTAAACAACAAAATTGCAGGTGTGTGGTTTCTCTGCAACAGCAGCAGTGTGGTTTGATAGAAGTAAATAGCTGACTCTATTCTGTGATCTGTTATAATGAGAAAGTAACATGAATGAGACATGAGAGGAGGAAAATATATATATAATGTGAAAGGACCAGAAATAGACAACAGCAACCTTTAGGGGGAAGAAGACAGATTACAAACACACTGTGTAATTCACAGTGATCCGACTGACACAAAGGACATGAGAGGATCACTGCCGAACATCTGACACACATACAGCTGTGCAGCTCGCTCTCTGGACAAATGAGAAGACGAGGAGGAGGTAGGGAACCAAAACAGATGGATTAGTGAGTCATCGCTGGCACAGAGGGATGGAGAGGTTGCAGAAAACCAGAGGTGAAAGGAAGAGGAGGAGGTGGATAATGAGGAGGAGGAGGAGAAGGAGGAGTGTGATGCAGGTCAAGAGTTCCTGAGAGAAAATGTTTACCGGCTGTGGTTCATAAATAGCTGAGCGGTTTCAAAGTCATCCAGAAGCAGCGAGTCGCTCTGGATTGAAGCAGAGGGGGAGGGGGATTGAAATATAATAAATTTACCAATAAGATGATGCCTGTCCGTTTCAAATGTAATCTGATGACCAATTGCAGAATGAGAAAATGTGATTTAAATGAACGAGTAAAACAGTCACTCACTCAGTAAATCAATCCCATTGGGTGAAAGTGATTTGGTGCACATTCAGCATGTGCATGTGGATGTAGATTAAGTTTGCCTTTTAGCTGCAAATGGATGCGAATCAATACTCCTGTTCAGCAAAGCCTGATTCCACCAGCTCAGATATAAAAGATTTTTTTTTTTTTTTTGGTTTTCAGGAGTAAAGCAGTAACACAAAAAAGGCGGACAGAAAAGGGACACAGAATCAGAAGAGTATACAGGTTAGGTAACAGGTGCGGACAAAGGAGCCGGCGTAATGCGAGGGAGCTCTGCAGAGACGGGCTTTCATAAGGGGGTCATTGTACAGTCTGGTTACACACAGAGCGGTGAAGTCAGCAGTGTGGTTTTGTTCAATCTGAGAAGGAAGAGTGCATGACGTACCAAGCCCAAGACTTCCCTCCACTGGACATGAAAGAGAAACAGACAGTGCCATGATGAGATGAGATGATTCAATGGCAGAGTGAGTAAACTGGTACCAGCAGCCGCCCCTTTGCTAAGAGAGCTGCAACACCACTGACGGTGCTGCAGCTACTGGAATTATAGCAGTAAGTAAAGTATGATGTCTGGTTGGTGATCATCATAAAAGAACTTTGCAAAACCAAATTTACATCAGCCCAATGATGAATGATGTGCATTTACATCATATGGATTTATATCAGCCTCAAAAAGATTGGTAAACTTTGTGCAGGAGGGGGATTATTTTGGATAACACAACACCATTTCAGAAAACAAAATGATAAAACTGGAAGTATACCATATAAGAAAGCAATTTTACAAAATGGAAAATGCAATGACATTTCAAAAAATGGAAAAGCCTGGGACCATAATTCTGTCTGAAATGTCATGTTTTCTGTTTTGTTCATTTGTTTTCTGAAATTCTGTAGTATTTTTTTTTATGTTGTGTTTTGCACTTCAGGACCACCCATAGTTTACACTCCATTACACCCCTGTTGTGATGGGAAGTCATGCAAAAATGCAGATGTTGAAAGATGACATTGGTATTGATGATCATGATGAAAAGTTTTAGTATTGCATGCATGTGCAGCATCTCCAAACAGGGACGACACACGCGCCATGTGTCATCTGAAAAAATGATCAAAGACAGCTTGATAAAATTGTGTTTCTTGTTGATTTGCAAACACTAAAGATGATGATCACGTCACCACACAATGCAAGTCTGCATCGTCTGCAACAAAAAGCCTCTGGAATGATTGGCAGAACAAATATTGGGAAAAATGAGACTCACCCTGGATTTAGGACGAGGAGAGGATACCTAAGAAACACCAAGCAACAACAACAACAGTGTGACTGATTGCACAGTGCAGGAAACAAAACAACAAACTCCACTTTAAAATAGAAATGATTGAGTTTGAGTTTCTGATTGAACTTTCCCAAATCGTCCTTTATCAATATGCAAATATGATGGACTCATGCAGCGCTGCAATCAGCAAGGGGGCTCAGCAAAACAGAGACGCTGACGTGGTAATGATGCCAAATGTTAGCTCCAATGAAAACCAAAAGAAAACAGTTTGACAGCTTAGACCGGCTGTAAAGACTGTTCTGTTTTCTGCCTGATGAAACTCATCGCAGTTTCAGAGTAACACATCAAAATCAATCGAGTTCAAAAATCCAGAACCTTGACAGTTTTTATGGACTGAAACTTAGGATGATAACATCAGATGAGAAAAATGACATCATGTACAAACTTAAAGTTACATAAAATATAAATATGTATTTGTAAAGGCACAAACATGATGTCCTCTCGCTACACAACATTTTAGGTGTTTTTGAAAAACTTACAATGCTCCTGAAGAAATGCACAACAGCGTTTTCATTGGCCCGACGGCGAGAGGAGGACTGCTGGGGCGAGGTGGACAGGTGACCCCGGAACGACCCCTGGAAGGATCAACAGAGGTCAACCAGCTGTAAACTTTTACCTGAGATGGCATGCTACAATGCAAAAAATAATGAGTGCATGCATGTATATAATGGAGTCAGGATTTTAGTCAGTGCAACTTCATGTACTGATGATTTGGGATGGAAAAGCACGAGCCTGAGAGACAATTCTCACTGCATGTAGTGAAACAGCTGCAGCGTGGGCCTCCTAATCACCTTATTTACCCTGTCATTACAAAACTTACTTAGTCATTACCTCTGACTAAGCTTTTTACATAATGCCCTCCTTAATGAGCTGCCATCTAATGCATCAGGACTCACAAAGTCTGACAGAAAGAAACTTAATGACTAACTTATTTTAAAAAAAAGCTAACAACATTAAACTTTCAAAGCTAAAAAGTTAGTTCAAATCACTCAAGGCAATTAATATGCTGAAGACTTTAAATTCGGAATCTAGTGTCACAAGTTGCGATCACCTCAGAGAGACGTCTAGTGGACGTGACAATCTGACAAAAAAAAAGACAAACCATCACACCACTCAAAGTGAAACCAGTCCTTCACAAGTCTCTCCCTTAATGAGTGTACGGAAATCACAGTTAACCCAGCCTTCACCTTCTGCTTCATAACAAAATCACACATCTGACATCCTCTGCAAAAAGCGGCGGCCGCCCAAATGCTGCGGTCTGCCAGTAAATGAAAGAGAAAGACCTCATTATCTTTATTCAAGCCTTTTATTCCTCAATCGCTGTACTTTCTTTCACTTATGTTTTATCAATGCAACTAAACTAAAATAGATGCAGATATATGGAGACTTGCATTATCTTACATGCTTGCTGAAATAAAACTGCCTAAATCTGCTGGAATGACTTTAAAAAACAGGAAACATTTGGCAGTTCACTGACTCTGAACTGTCACAGATCCGACCCTCCTTGTGCCTGAGTGAGCGCCCACACAGAAAACAGCCCTGGGTGTGTAGATGAAAGGGGAATGGGTGAGAGTGGGTGTGACATTTGGAGGCATCCAGCGGGCACCTCCCATCAAAGAGCCTTTATTTGTCTCTGCTCTGAGGTCCTGGATCTCAACTCTCCTCATACAACATACCTCCAATAAGATAAATTCACCTACAATACTTTGGCAATGTACCTACACTTCACTTAGGCTTCCACTTCCCCCACAACACCGCAGTAGCTGTGTATTGCGATAAATGTTTTCTGTTATGTTGAAAGATGCTAAATTACAGCACAGGCCAAAGAAAACATAGGAAGGGAGCAAAGATGACATTTATTGAATCAAATTAGAAATTCCTAGCTTATCTCAGATTCAAATAAGTAGAAAGATATAAATTTAGCTAAAGGAGATGAGGAGGATTAAAAACCTTTGAAGGGGGAAGCGGTTTTATTGCTGGGAGAAAACAGAAATTTTATGAATTTCAATAAATTTTGGATGTCAGTTTGATATCAGCAATCCGCATCAGCAAAAATTACAGCCACTAATGATTAGTGGCTGTAATTTTGATCAAAAGTTAAAATTTGAATTTTTAGATATATATATAGGTCAACAGACTGGGATCCATTAGTCACTAATGGATCCCAGAATGCTGGTTTGGTCAAAGTAAATTAATCAAATTATAAATCTGTATCCTGGAAAAGTTTTCTGAACATGAATCCTGTTTTTCTTCAACACGCTGAAGGTCTCCAATTCAAATCTCAGTTAAAGGGACATTTCCCAGTGCTCAGCAGCTTTTGCCCAAAATCCCTTTAGTAAGGCACTAAATCCCTTAAACTGGTGGTGGTGAAGTGAAAGTGGTGTGAATTTGTGTATGACCCTCTTCACACTGGCAGCTGCTCTCTCATGGTGTTGTTGTAGTTGAAAACGTATTTTAGTTCAGTTCCCATTTTTCTATCTTGTATTTATCTTGTTTGTTTTAATGTTTGCTTAATAATCAAAAAATATTGCACAGCCAACAGTAAAGAATTAATTAAAATTATCAAGGACAACAACAGCTTTCAAAACTTATTTCCACTGTGGTCATCTATCCTCCAAATTGTTCCTTGTCTTATTTTTATGACAAACCTGTAATTATTTTAATTAAAGGGGGGAAACAAAAGATTCCTAACAAGCATCTTTCTGATTGATTAGATAATTGATTATACACTGTGTATGGACTAAAATAACTCACTAAGTCAACTCACTGTCTTCCACCAGCATTACAAACAAATACAAAGAATTTCTGCTTCCTGCATCTTAAAAAAGACTGTTTTAAGTTTGTTTGGTTGGCTTTTTTTTTTTTTTTTTGAAGGACTAAAAGAGCCAGTTCCAGTCAAAAAGACAGGCTTCTTAAGCACCTGAACTATCCCTTTAATCAGGCGTTTTGAAATGCACAGATGCTCACCTTGCTCCTCTTCTTTTTGTCCCCTCCAAAGAACTTGCTAATCTGATCCATGAGCCCGGGGCTCTTCTTTTTCCGTCCTAGCCCGAAGGTGCTCTGCCCTGAGGTGCTCGCCGTGGCCATGCTAGCTGTTGGTGACGTTGGGTGGGGTTGACCGCTCTGTAGCTACTCGAGTGCTGCTAGTCCTCTTCCGAGCCAATCCAAAGCCCACAGTGCCAACACCCGGCCGCGCTCCTTCAGGGTGGTTTGCAGCCCATCTGACGCGGAGGGGCTGTCTTTGAAGGTGTCGTCGCCCAGTCCCGGGGCACCATGGGAGATGAGGAGGGTCAGGTGGGGGTAGGTGGCGGCGGTTGCAGCGTCCATGGCTCTGGCTTGGCTCCAGGCATTCTTTGGACCTTCAGTGCCCGTGGAGTCAGTCACTGCCGCCCTCTGCATGGGCCAGCCATTGTTCCTCTCCCCATCTGCCTCACCCAGGCCACAGGGACAACAAGGGTTATCTATGAGTCTGAACTCAGACCCTGATGCAAAGCGACCCGCAGCACTGTGAGGCCTTTGTTACAGTGACCCCATATATCTTTTTAATAGATCTTGTTTAAATTGGATGTACAGTCACCCCAATTAACATATGGAGTGAACTAGATAATAGGAAATGCCTGTTGTGTGAAAGATGTGAAACTCAGTGACCACGGTCCGAGCATCTGAGGTTGTGCAGTAATAAAAAAAAAAAATCAAATGAAAAGGTAATATTAGCTTGCATGTTTGGAATATCTGCATTTCTGTGTCTTCATATCAAAAATCAACAAAATCCACGCCACAATACACCTCTTATTACAGCAAGTTCATCACTCAACTTCAATTTTGAAATCAGATGTGAAGAATTACAGCAATTAAGCTCACATGTGCATGTTGTTTTGATTAAGTCCAAGATGTATACTGAAAGCATCATGCAATCTTGCAATATAACACAACTGATCCATTTTTAATATTATTTTATTGTGAGAGCAGCGTGTCTCCATATTGTTCGAGCAGTGTCTCCTTCATCTTTGGATCTTGGATACTTCACTCCAAAACTCCAAGAAGGCTCGGATGTGTGAGATTTGCTGTGAGTTTTCATCTCATTTGCCAGTGTGCCGCATAAAGAGTTCTGGATGTGTTGTTTTATCCGGAGAGGCTGCAGCAGCCAGCGAACAAAGCAGGATCTGTTGCAGGGTAAGTTGTGTTAGAAAACGCCCATGCATCAGAATATTAATATTTTGGAACAGATGCCTTTTGTTACCGCTGCCTCTTATTTCAAGTTAGAAAGTAACTTTCGAATAAACAAACTGGTTTCAACTGAAACATGGAGGAGTGAGGTCACACATGAATCTACTTTCAAACCTAAACTTAAAGACAAATGAAAACAGATGATTTGGTGGAGATCGAACAGAGTCCTCCTAAGGTATTTCAGAGGTAAAAAAAATATTTGAGGGGTTTCATTTCAAAGCAATTACATTATAAAGATGTGATTCTTGTACACCCCATCACAATCCAAGATCAGCATGCTAACAGGGGCAGATCAGATCTATGAAGCTCTCTGACTCAAGTGGCAGCAAAACGTCTGATTAAATAACAAGCTCAAATAACATTTTAGGATAGTTCAAGAGAAGTGTGAATTCTGAGGTAAAAATTTGAGGCTGTTAGATTTAAATCTCCGTGCTTTCTACAAAGACAAAACAGAGCAAAGGACAGCAATCAGTCCAGTATATTTAGGATTTAGTTTTTCATTTTTAACAAAGCGGAGGGGCTGAGAGGAGGCACAGGAGAGACAATTCTGGTTGGTTGGTTGGTTGTTTAATCAGGTCTGCAGGGTTGCAGAGGCATCCTGGGATTTGAGGTATGATCTGGGGCACCAAATGAATAATATTACCTTGATCTAATTTCCCTGCTGTTCAAAGTGAGGAAGTGTTCCTGACTCTGGGCCCCCAGCACGGCCTGTTTTGGTGGCTGACCATTCGTGAACTCCCACAGAGGTGCAGTATGTGCTAAATAAAGGGACAATTAAATAAAAAATGAAACAGAATAGATCCTGCTAAGGTGAAATATCACTTTAAGGAGTACACACTCCCCTGCTATGTCATGGTAACATTTCTGTCTTCATTAAAGGATGATACTGGTTTGTGCCAATCATATACATTACCCTTCAGCTTTACATCATTCTTAGTTTGTCTGCACACAGTCAGCGTAGTTACAGATATCAGGCCTCATTTTTCTACCATGAGGAAAAGCAATTTGCTGCAGTTCAGATGAGCCATCACAGTAAATAAAACTTCAACTGGGTTTTTTTCCATGTTGCTGTTTTATAGTTATTTCATTGCGCCCAAGCTGAGTGTTTTCATATCAGTGCTGCACTACGTTATACTCTGTTTCCTGACAAGTGCCCATCAGGACATAATTCTTCAAAAACATGTCATCTTACAAACTTTCATGGTTTCTTATTTGGGGGATCTTTAGTAGCTCATTTCAGCTCTTAAGGAGGAATTACTGTGCTGCCTTGAGTTCCACTATAAAAAGTGTAAAGAAACATTTACTATTTTTACTATACTACTATACTACTATTTACTATACTTTTTTTTAAAATAATTTGCCACTGATTGCAATCACTTATGATGTCCCAAAATGAAATTACTGTAAAACACTTGATAAATGTTGTGAAACTATTTAAGGAAGTCACAAGAGATGGAAGTGCAAAATACATGCTGTTTTCAGTAGGGATGACTGAGTTGAATTTATATTGATTTTCTCCAGTTATATTGCAGCAATTAAAAAAGCCTTTACATAATACACATAATGCTGGCTGTCCCAGCGGTGAAATTATTCTTGTTTTCCTTTAACACTGTTCACCTTTAACTTCATTAGCATTGCTCATGCTCTTAGTGGGGTGAAACATTTGACTCCAGGTCTGCTGAGCACCGGGCAAACCAGTTGTTCCCTGCTTGTTCATAATGTAAACAATAACACGAAACAATTTATCTTTAGCAGCCTCTCCTGGCTCTAATACAGCTCATTCAGCATAAACTAGCCGCAGTGACTCAGAGGAAAAAGCAGAATCCCATCGTGAACATGAAGAAGCTCAAGGCCTTTTGAACTCGTCCAGCAATGCTGAATGGGTGGGTGAAGCCCTTCGTTTCAACATGTGCCTCCATACCATAATATGTGACCCAGATGGAGCCAACATGGCAGCACAGCTTCCTCTATAAATGGAGTGACATGGGGAGGCACAAGGAGGGAGACATGTTTGTCCACTGCGGTGCACACAGTGCTCCATCTGTTCGGCCTATAGGGACGCAGCTCAGCGCAGCGCCCACGGGCCTGACAGAGATAGGGTGCAGGAATGCGGGGAGTGGGCTGACCACACTGCTTGTGCCCTCGTGCCCAGAAGACTCTTGGATTTGTTCCTGGGGCTGGAAGGTCGACGTGGAGCACAGGGCAAACAATAGCGGCCATGGAAGAGAGCTGTGGGACACAAACACGGGAGATATCCTTGAACCCCGGGAGGAATGTTGATCTAGACCAAGACACCCACCTCGAGAGGCAGCTGAATATCTGCTACTTCACTGGGCATTGTGGAGAGAGGAACCCACCAGGCCGGCACCGGGGAAGAAAGCCCTCCTCTGTTCCGTCACATGTGGCAAAAATGAATGCACAGGACAGTTCGGAAAGACTCAATTAGTGCAGATGATAACAATTTTTAGAAGTCACTTAGGTCGGATGCATCCACTAGCAATTAGTTTTACACTGAGTGTCAGTTTTAGATGGGTCGTGCTAGAGGTTATTTGAGGTGACACTAATTGAAAGTAAGCAAAGATCAATTTTACAGCGTTTTGCCCTTTTTTACATTAATTTGTATTCAGATAAAGAAAAAAATCTGAGGTTTTCATGTCAACATAAGTACTGGATGCTAAGAGATCAAAGCTGATTAAAGTGTGTATCAGTGTGTGAATGCTTTTTCCACAACCCACGTTTAGAGTCAGAAAACACCTCTAAGAGACATTTTTGCTCTCTCCTATTCATTTGCTTCAAAACCATCCTTTGGCCCTTTGGTTTAAAACAAGAGAGCATGATATTGTTGGGATGCTGAACAAGTGATAGCATTATGCTCAAGCCCTGTGCCGCGGCCGCTGCCAAATGTTGATGGAATCATTGGCTTTCTACCACCACAGCATTTGCATTGAGTTGTTTACCAGCCAAAAGGATCGCTCTGAGGACGTGCTGTGGGAAAAAACACTCACATCTTACAGCTGATCCTATTAGTGTAAACAATGGCAATTTTCAGAGACGAGACACAAAATGCCACAACAAATCAGTGTTTAAATATCCTGGTTGTTTATCGCCGCTGATGAAATCAGAATGTACAGTCAGATACAATTAGATGTTGTTTCATGAGGATGTGGGAAGCCTTTTCTTGGCCTGAGCGTCCACTGGATACTGTAATCTGTAGGCTACAATGACTCGATGCAAGAGGTCATCCAGGGTTACAAAGACAGAGTCCCACAAAAGCCGTGGAACTATAAAGTCAGTTAGTGGAGAATCAGTTGGGTTTTGATGCTGAATCGCTGATGTTTTTCGTCTTGAGGTGAGACAAATCCAGAATTGCCTCTGGCTTTGGGGGAAATAAACTTGAACTGAGTAGAGTAGACAATGTCGCAATCTGACACATGAACAATCAACATCTCTGATTTTCTCTGATGTCATCTGCAAAGTGCAGTGCTTGTTGCTCCAAATGAGGCTGACATGAGACAAATTTGCTTATTCAGAGAGACAAAATCTTCATATTAATAACCTCTCTCGTTGTACAACAGCAGCTCTCAGGGACAGAGAGCTTGATTGAAGCACAAGTTTGTCCAAAACAAAATAAAATGCACTGTTTTGGCAGCATCAGCACACTGCAAAATTTGTCTTTGTTCCATTGCAATTTTCACTGTGTCTGTTCAGTGTCGGCCCACACCTGACATTGTTCACTTTCCCGTAAAAAGGATAAACAAAAGAGTGATGAGTCACTCAAGCTAGTTCAAACTTTTGACAAGGACTCCCGACCAAATTTGTCAAGCCTGTCCCAGTCTCTTAAAGAGAATCATGTATTGTTTATTTAAATCCAGTCTCTTCTCAAGAAATCCTATTGTCCCTGCAACTTGAAATTTTTTTGTGAATTTTTCAGCTGAATAAGTGTTTGCCTTTCAGATAACCCCATTAAAACCTGCAGAAATAAAAACTACATATTGCCAGCACTTATGGTTATTAGTATTTTGCCATGACACTTAATATAATATTTAACCTTAACAGTGATTTTGCCTGATGTGCCTCTCAGCTCTCTCCCTGCAGAACCCCATATTTCCAACTATATTGCATGCAGTTTATCAAACTGGGGATGTGACTGGGTTGTGAGTGAGCGAAGCCTTATCTCATTTACCATTCAGGTGGCTTAATCCCCATTTGCTTCAGTGGTGCAGCTTTAGAAGCCAACAGTTGCAGGCTGTGGTTTATCTGGTGGTTTCCCAGTTCCCAGTTTGTGTGCATGTTTGTTACTGAACAACTGTGAGGCAGGGTGTTACCGACAGTGAACATACATGCTCTGCAAATCTTTTGGGGTAAATAACAGTTGAAAAAAGGCACCGCCTGTAGCTCCGAACAGCATGTAATGACACATTTGTCTTTGCACTTCATATCACAGCAAGTCTCTTTATGTTAATTAATTTGCTATTATTTGAAATATGCCAATGACAGGTGCAACCACAGGCCAAGGAGAGTTGTTAGAAGGACCCACTATGTGCAAGCTGTAGGAGAGGCAAACCTCCCTCACTCCCTCTACTGTTGGGTTTAGGTACTACACTATGAGGTCACATAAATGACTAAGGGCAAAAGGTAATAAATAAATTAATAAAAGTATAAAAAGTACAACTTTCTGCTCCTGAAAATGATTATTTGACTTACTTCAGTCTAATGCAACTTCCTTTCAATATATAAATTTTGCTTAATATAAAGATCATCTTAAAAAGACAGTTGAATTCTAAAAAGAGGATCCACTTCCTCCCCTATACTTTTGGATAGGTACGTTACCTGTTGATTTATGACAGGCAGGTAAAAACAAAGCTCAAAATACAAGTCAAAACATAACAAACAGTGCAGTCGATCCAAACTAAATCACCCAAATGGCAAACCCATGCTTCCAGCTATTTAGCAGTGAAGAGGTCAGCCTATTTCACATTATTGGGGGAATGGGTCTGCTGTTGCTGTGACGTCCTCTCATGGCTCAGTGTCATGGTAACAACAGGTCCGACTCCGGCCTGAGCTGAACAGCTAACCACCTCAGAGGAAAAGCACCAGGGTCCAAAGCAGCTTATCTCCTTATACATCTCTAACAAGGTATTTACTCAGTCTAATGAAAATCATGGAGGTTGTGGGAAAAAAATATTGCAATGGCACCATTTTTGAGGTAGGTATGCAGTGATTCATTCTCAATAAGATAATTATAATGCAGGGTAGACCTTACACTTTTTTCTTCAATAGCCCCATAATCAGCTATGAAATTCACAGCCTCTTGACCGCCTCCTTTAAGAGTTTATTAAACAAAGAGTTTGCACTGGAAAATAAGCCTGTAACAGCTTCTTGGCCCCTTAACTGCTTCTCTAATGACTTCTTACTGACTTAATTTGTGCAGATACTCCTGTTATTTAGATTGTTCCTATATAAATGGACAGTTCCCTGATAAAGAGAGAGCTTCTGTTTTCAGCTCAACACCAAACTGATAATAGAGTTACAGAGTGTATCCCACTAGGAAATAACAGGGCAGAATATGACCCAGGCTTTGGAGGTTTGTAAGCCACAGGATCACCATTAAGAGGCTTTAAAGGAGAAAATAAACTACCACTGCAAGCACACAGAGGTGATGCAGCTTTTTTAGCACTTTTCTTTAAATTGAGCTTTCATATTATCGAAAGGTCAGGACAATACAAGAGGATACAGGACATTACTGTTTCCAAACAGACAAAAAGATAATTAAAACAAACAAACAAACAAAAGAAAACCCGTAACAAAGAAAATTATAAAAGTACATAATAATATGCTTCCAGTTGCATGTTTCCAAACACGTTAGTGGAGTTAGGAATCCAATTCCAAGCCCGATAGTTTATTTAAATTCTCTATCAGTGGGTCCCAGATTGTTTTTTTAAAAATAGTTTATCATTTTTCAATAGTCATATAGGAAACACCGACTTCATTCCTAAGAGAAAGCAGGATTGCTTCTTTCTGGCTGCAATAAATTGAAACTGAATTGTACAGGTTGACTGATGAGCTGTCCATGGTGCTGAAATAATTCACACTGCTGGGAAATTAAATGTGACAACTGTCTTGACTGGTGTTGCTTTTCAAAGGAAGGATTTCATAGCTGTTACTTGTTTCAGTGTCAAAATGCTGAACCAGTGATTGAAAATATATTTTTTTGCTCATTTCACCGGGAAATTGGACTCTGTCTTGATGCCCCAGTGAATCTCATCTCTGTCTTCTTCTCAGCAAAAAGAGGGATAACATCTCTGTCGATGGACTTGGGAGTCACCATGGAAACTTGGGGGTGCTTCAGGACACGAGCTGAGATAAACAACTGTCACGCTCCCCCAAAAGTATTATAATAACCTGATTATAAAAGTGACATAATGACTATGATTAAATTTCAGAAAGGCTAAGAGGAGTATTGGCTG
>OMKZ01029378.1:0-14463 GCA_900302535.1 Neoniphon sammara
TTCTGATCAAAGCCTATTATGCCAAAATGTTTTTTTAAGATTCACTGTGCATGATTATTTTCTCAATTTAATGTCATTATTGTTCCTATGATCTGTGATCTTCCTGTGAGTGCTTTTGCTCCTCATAACACTAAGTGTTAAATGTCAGGTGTGAGTCTAATGTGGATAATTCCTGTCTAGATATGAAACATGTTTCTACAAGGAGGATCTCCATTCAAACTATATCACTTATTAACCAAATCTTAACATCTGTATGTGTATTTATCTGTTAATGTTGTTCCTTTGCAGTGTGGTGGCCTACTCTGTAGTGATGGGGGCTCTGATGGCTAGTGGGAAGGAGGTCATTGGCAGGATCCCTAAAGGAAAGGTAAAGTCATTGCACCCACATAGGGCCCCAGGATATTGGTGTTAACACTGACAACAGTTCCCTCTGATCACTTAAAGTGTATGCTATGATTTGACTCATATATGGCGTTGATATTCACCTTTATTGGCTGTTGACTACAAAAATCTTGTTAATCATCCACAGTATGCCTGTGGACAGTCACTCTAAAAGAAATGAATGGACTTCCAGTGATTTGTTGATTGTGTTGTTCATAGTGTAAATGCATGGTAATCTCACATTTAGATTATATTCCATGTAAATATGCATGAATATTACTATTATCTAAGGTTTCAGTGGAGAGATTGGTCTCCCTTGGTCTAAATGCTGTTTTCCCTGCAAAGAGCAAAACTGTTGGGAAGCACTGAATAGTTGTAAACAGTCAAGTCTAGAAAATATTCAGTGTCAGAACAAAATTTCTGTTTTCATTGACTTCAGTTAAGAAAGCAGGATCTCTCTTCAAAAACCCATACCAATCATGCCTTCATACTCTGTTTGCCATACGTAGTTTGAGCTGGCAGATTTTGATTCTCATGCAGTGAAAAGCAGCTTTGTGTGCTCTTAACTTCTGTATTTGTTTGGTCTGGAGTCAGCTGGTGGACTTTGAGGCCATGACCACACCCAGTCCAGACAGCTTCAGTAAAACAGCCAAGAGCTGGATGAACCTCAAGAGGTGAGAAAATTGTGTAATCATGTAATAGTATGTATTCTGTTGCCTCAAGGGGGTATTAGATGAGGGATGCAAACAGCTTGTGATGTCCCAGTGTCTCTGCTGTACTCAGTATGTTAAGGGACAAACTACCTGCCTCTCCACACATGGAGACAACAAAGTGGACACATAGACAGATGGCCAGCCAGCCAACATATTATTAGCAATGTTGTTATTCATCAAAAATAGTATTGTGTTTAGTCAAGTGTGTTTGGATAATGTTAACTAACAAAGAATTAATTACCAGTTGTGGGAGGTCATGCTGCTGGAGAAGCAGTTTTATAGCTCAGGGAAGTCACATACAGTGACAATCAAGTTCTCCATTTTTAAAAACCCTGTTACAAAAAAAACAAACAAAAAAAAAACAAAACATTTGTTAAGCAGTATATTTTATTTGGCTGGATGGCAAAATCCTGTGTCACACACAAAAATTGTGGACGAATAAAGGCAGGCATGTGCATGATACGAGCAGTGCACGAATGTGACATTTTTACAAGGTTGAGTCTGTGTCCCACTGGTTAGTTCCTCACACTGAGATTTAATTCAAGCCAGGCAATTATCGTCCCCATCTAAAACACCCTTTACTCTGTATAGTTAAGACTTGTTCTTGGTGTTGAACCTGTGTTCATATGGGACATTTCTCCTCCTTCCCAGTTTACCGAGTTGGTACCAGAGTCTTCCGTCCGTAGCAGAGACCTTCCCCTCCACCAGAACAATGATCGAGGTCCTAAATACAGACTCGTCCTCGCACTGTCCAAAGAAGTCCTAACACACTTCTACCCAGGGCAGAAGTTTGTCTAATCAAGTCTTAATGGAGCTTATACACTGGGCAGAACCAAGGGACCGTCGTCTTCTGCAACCCAAACCAACCTCAACCGGCTTTTCCAGAAGCATCTGGCATATTAGATCATCTACGTTCCATTCATTGTTTCTGTCATCTGTACAACATGGAGAAGGATCATTGTAATGTTGCTCGATGCTTTTGGGAACCCAGGCCTGACAAGGCAGTCCCTCTCCTGCTGTGCATGGGGACAAGAGCCCAGTGACATTTTTCATAGGTTAAGTTTAAAATATTAGTTCCAAAAGAGTTTTCCTGGGTAAGAGAGTTGCGGCATTATTATTTGGCTTGCCGCAGTTCAGCTTGGTAACATGTTGTCCTTCTCCATCCTCTCAGATCTGGTCTCAGTGTCTGCATCACTCTGTCATCCTGTTACTGCTGAAGGTGGGAGTGACTGTGATTTGAAATGCAGCACAGACCAGCCTTTTGACTTTGATACCAATGCTAAGTTTAATATTTAACAAGTTTAATACCACTACTAGAACAACCACTCAGATGCTTATAAAATTCTATACTGAATTGGTTTTGCAGTGTTATTCAAATACTAGAGAAATTTTGGTTGTTGTGACAGCACAGTTGTAGGCTAGTGTAAAAATTCAGACACCAGCCAGCATGAAAAATGACAGGGTGATGTATGTATTGGTTTGGGATGCAGCAGGGATGCTGTCCTCACCCCCACCCACCTCTTTCTCTGCTCATAGGCCTTCAGGCTGTCATGCTGAACACACAAAGCACAAAGTCCATCTCTCAAACCATCAGCATGCACAATCTAATGTTTCTCAGTCACACCAAAGTCCTAGCTTAACATCAGCTATTTGGTGTCATTTGAAATTTCCCCTTTACATACAAGGGAAATTGTGCACAGATATGGTCATGAGGTTCTTCACATCCCTACACGTGTGTATCGCCACCAGCACATTCTGTTGATACTGTCTGGTGTCTAAAATGTTTTTATTTAACATTCATAATTGTAATTGGCACTTTAAACTTGATTGTCTTCTTTTAACCACTACCACTACCATCCCTCATCTACACACACACACACACACACACACACACACACACAAACAAACACACA
Source organism: Neoniphon sammara (assembly GCA_900302535.1). Taxonomy (NCBI): domain Eukaryota; kingdom Metazoa; phylum Chordata; class Actinopteri; order Holocentriformes; family Holocentridae; genus Neoniphon; species Neoniphon sammara. Next base: position 3,008 of record OMKZ01029378.1, read on the forward strand.
GTCCAGTCTATTAGCAGAGAAAAGGAGAGCAGGGATTTTAAATATATGAAACAAAACTTTCAGGGCCATTCTATTCCACTTGGAATACTTGAACTTTTTTTTTTTTCAAATATAATTAATTTTGTCTTGTTGATATGAGGGGAGTCTCAGTGGGCATTAACCCACTCAGTTTTAACCTGAGCAGTAATCCAGTAATGGGCTGGTATAAACAGACTGGCTGCTGAACTCAGTTAAGAAAAGAACCAACACAGATGTTAGCTAAGCTTCATTCAGTCCAGAGCCTCCACTATGATAGCTGCTTGTCACTTTACATGTTAGACAAACCTTAATGAAACCAAAACTGGGCTTTGTTTCAAATCAAAGAGGAGAAAGAAATCTGTTTGGACTGTCTGTAGTCTCGGAGGGATTATCTTTGAAATCGTTGATTTGACCCGAAGCTACAGTAGTGGCCTTGTTTACGCTCCTGGGTCAGCTGACTAAAGTCTTATCTCTTCTTTTTCTCCATTCGCATCAAAGGGCATTTGTGCTGTCTGATCTCCCACCATAATCACTAGTAATGCTAATGACATCAGTTAAACTAATAATGCATAATCAGATGTTTCCATGCCAATATATTTGTCTTCACAGAATACACAAGTGGTGTTAAAGGAATACTCCAACGTTTTGGGCAAAATACCCTTTCTCCAACTTACCCAGACTGAGACAAGATGTTCGATACCATTTTCACCTCTGTACATCCACCAGCGCGGTTCTGATGGGTAGCATTTCGTGTTAGCTTAGCATAAAGACTTGAAGTCTTGAAGTCATTAGCTTAGCTCTGTCAAAGTGAAAAAATAAACCTTACAGCAAGTCCGAAGATGTTTTCTTTACACAGTGTATCGTGTATTTGAAATACACGTCGTTAAATTTTTTAAAAACAAGTCGTTTTAGGAGAAGTTAGATGGTAGGAACCACTGAACATGTGTTCAGCGCTTATAGTTCCTATCATCTATAATTCAAACCATCTAACTTCTCCTAAAACGACTGTTGTAGTTAGTTTTTTAATTTATTTTTTTAATTCCAAGACGTGTATTTCAAATACTCAATACATTGTGTAAATAAGACAGGTTTGGAGTTGCTGTAAGGTTTATTTTATCACTTTGACAGAGCTAGGCTAATGACTCCTGTAGACTTCAAGTCTTCATGTTAAGCTAACATGAAATGTTACCCATAGGAACCGAACCGGTGGACGTACAGGGTTGAAAATGGTATTGAACTTCTTGTCTCAGTCTGGGTAAGTCAGAAAAAGGGTATTTTGCCTAAAACATTGGAGTATTCCTTTAAGATGAACTCTTTATTTTAAAACATCAAAGGAGTTATACTGTAGTAGTTTAAAGACAATCAGTTCATCATTTATATGCAAATGTTTGCAGCAAGGTGTTCCAGTCTATCTGTTTTATAGGGAATACATGTGTAAGTACCCTGTATTGTTACAGAGATACTGTGTTCACAATGATGTGTTGACAGAGACAGATGCCACCATGATACAGTGTCCTACATACCAAGGACCATGGTGACAGGACATTAACGAGATCAAGACTTTAGATTATTCAGATCCTGATTATAAGTTTTTTCCTCATGTTGAACAGAATGAAAAGGTAAATGCATGCTGGTTAGTAGTCTCAGTTGTCCTGATGAAATCACAAAAAGATGCCATTCCTTTTTTAAGTTTGTTTCATTTGACCAGATTCTTGTCACAGATTTGGTATTATGAGAGACTGAAATGTTAGCTGCCGGTTTGCCTGTCACTGGCCTTCACAGTGTGGCATCCTATGGAGTTTTGAAGAAGCTGATTGCTATATATTAGAAGTAGAACCATGGCTTATAATTGTCTGACTGCCTCTCTGACTGTTTGATCTTGTAGAGGATTCCCTATGGCTAGTGGAATGCATACCGTATTTCCCACTGTTATCATTCCTTTGGCTTTGTTGGCATCTGTGACTTTTACATTTCCTTTCCTTGGATTTTCACATTATCTTGTGGATCTCTTTTAATTAATTTTTCCAAGCCCTATTTGAACACACCTTAGAATAATTTGCTCATATCCTTCTAAAGGTCTTAAACACAAAATACTGTCTGTAGGTATATTCATACCCCTGTGTATTTAATGAGGGTTATCATATGAAGGATATGAGTTTCTCTGGAATATTGTAAGCGGGATATGATGTTTACATGCACATGAACAAAAGACTTGTGTAAGAGATATTGAGTACTGGGGTGTATGTAAAGGTGACCATTGGCTTGTTAATGACTCATCGAGCTGGCTATAAGCACAAGCAGAATAGCACCAGGCCAGTCAGGTGGTTATTAGAGCTAACATTCAGCTGGAATGGCCTGCAAGTATTCATTCTTTTGAGGAAAAAAAATTAGCTGCCTATTTTTTTTTTAACTGTGAATGGTATGTTTCAGAGGCCTTTTAATGAGGAATCATTGAAAGTCATGTCAGTGCTGCAGTAGTCCAAACAGAATGTCCAGTAATCCAGTTGAGCCTGTAAATCAAGTTCCACACGGTAAATGACAAATTGAGCTCTTACATGGCAAATGTATCTTGACATAATTTCTGACAGGATCAACAGTCAGGGTCGGACTGTTAGCTTTTTAATCATCTTACATATACATATCTATGATTGTACTGACTGGTTGTCTTTCATTTCCTTTTCTGCACTGAGTGAGCCAGTCATTTTTAAGTGCTGGGGTTGGGCTTTTAAACAAGGGGCGAACATCCCATCTTTATGTTTCAAACTTGAAGCAGGAGGGAATTTTTATTGAATGGGAATGTTCAGCAGTAAATAAAACTGGTTGACAATTTTAAAGAGCCTTGTTTTTTTTTATTTTAATCTTGATTTGTCCAATCAAAGTCAGCTGAGCTCCATGCTGTTTTCCAGCTGTTGCTTCACATTTACACTCCTACACCTTCACACTGGGAGTGACTCAACAATTACCTCAGCAGGTGCTGGGACTTCTTACCTTCAAAACTCACAACAGCCTTTAAATGCTGTAGTTCACACCACTTTCATACTTTTTCATACTAATTCTCTTACTTGGTGATGTGGTAGTAGATAAAAAGATAAACCATGACTTCCTGTTGAAGATTGGAATTGAGCAAACACCCACCAGTATCAGTGAATCATTTCTATTTTCAGAAAATCATTACTTTGAAGTCTAATTCCTCTGACAGACTCTCATCATGTAACTCATATTAGTCACTGTGACTCAGTAGTCTCATACTACATATCAGAGCGTGCTTCCACAAAAAACGAAACCACAGGTCGTTTGTTCCAACCCAGAAAAATGACCAAAATGAGCATTGCCCCTCCTGACCCCAATAGTATGTATCTGCAGGCTCGCAGGCCGCAGTTTCAGGACCGCAGAACTAGGACCCTTCATTTTTCGCTACAGTGCCACCCAGCGAAGTGGATGATAATTACAATTTTTGCAACAGCGTCACCTAGCGAGCTGGACGAGTATTGCAGTTCAACAAGGTTGCTAAAAGTTGCATGCTGTGCAATCTGTAATCACCATAATTAGCTCATTATCAAAAAAAAGTGAGTTCAGATGGATTTAGCACCTATTTCATCCCTGCTTGTATACTGAAAGGTAATCTGTGCTCATAACACAAACCCTGCGTTTCAATATTTTTTTTTCATTTCCCCTCGTTGACTTCCCCCCAGCCCTTGGCGATACGTCGCAACGGAGGCCACTTGGAGAACAGAGGGAAAGTGGGCGGGGCAGGAGTAGAGGTGATAAATGGAACGCACCTGCCCTTGCGCACTCTGAGCAATAATAATGAATCGGCCACAGGTTGTGAGCGCAGCGCTGTTCTGCCTATTATATTTGTTGACTCTCTCAGCCCTCCGAGGGTCGATCTCACCAAGTTCAGTTCAGTTTTTCAGAGAGGTGGAACGACACTCAGCATTTGCTCTTGGGATTCCCCCGGGCCAAGTGCTGAGGGGAAGTGATTAACCACTATTGGAACGCAGGAAAAGTATCCAGATACAACCAGGGAAGTAGCTGCTTTGGAAATCAAAACTCTGTCTTGCAAGTCTTTATACTTACCACTAGGTGCTGCCTTGATGTTCTGTCTAACCTGCCGGAGAGGTTTTACCCTCACATGATTTTGATCATGTGACTTCTCTTAGAAAAGGATTCATATTTATGCATGTGCGCTCAGTTTTCCCTGTAGCTAAGAATACGGTCAGCAAGCATGGCAGAGGATGTGACTGTGTCGGAGGAGACCCTAACAAGCGCCCTGACTCTGTTGGTTAACTTAGGCAAGATCCTTCTAGAGACTGCCAAGCAAGAAGCAGAAGGTAAGGCTGCTATGGTTTGCACTGGTAAACTTAGACACCTCTTAAAACATGAATTAAGACGTGTGAATCAACACGATCTTCTCGTGTGTTCGGCATGTAGATGATCCACTAGGCAGCCCTGAATTATTTATAAAATGTTAACGAAAACTGTTAGAAATTGGTCACACTGCTTGCTATCGGCGTTTTGGCAGAAGACTACAGACAACAGGTTGAAATAAGGGCTGGTTCTTGGATTATATTATTGCCGCATTGTAGAGGGGATCCCAATAATTCTAACGAGATCTTGTTGTATTTTATCAGGGATGTCTCTTGGCCCGTAGGCGAGGCCGCATCAAATTGCCAGAGTTTTGAACAACATTTGGTGTAACGTTACCATCATACAGGACAGAATGCCAGGCCCAGTACAAACAAACGAACTAACATACCAGCAAGGTGCAGCTGCATATGTTGTTGTTCTGCTCACATATTTCATTAGGCTGGGTGTTTGAATGAATCATGTTTGGGCAAGTCACACTCAGTGTTGTTCCTACAGGTGCGCTCATCAAAATTCTGTTTTTATGGGTGTACTGAATATTTTATAACCTAGCTCTACAGTATGCTTATTGTGAATTGTTAAAGGAGATCAGTGTGATCAAGGCAGAGGATTAAAATCCAGAGGCATGAAGTTGAGCAAGGCCGTGTAATTTAATCCATGTCACGTAGTTTGCCAGCACAATGACAGTATTGCACAAACCTGACCTACCACTGACTGTGGCTCTTTGTTCTCACCAGCCTCCCTGCAAGATTTTGTCCCCAATAAAATCACCACTTTATTTGGGCTGATGACTGCAGGGGCAAACTTCTACAAGAGGTAGGAGGCTCTCAGCAAGCATGGGATTGGTGAATTAGACAAAATATTAAACTCTGTCTGAAGTTTCTATGTAAAAGGTCTTTTCACCAAAGTTAAGATAAGGCTTTCAGTGAAAAGATTTTAGTGTCACATGATAATCTATATGCTGATTCAGAGGATTTTTTGAAAAAAAAAAAAGGGAAGGAAGGAAAAACCCTGAATACTAAACAGGCATCGTTGCAATGTTTCTGGCAGGAAAAGATATTGTTCATCAACACAAAATGTCAGACCTAAAAAATCAATAACCTATCACACTGCCTGTTGTTATTCATTTACACAAGATTTTGATATGTGCTGATAACTGTTTCAAACCAGTTTGAAAATCTAACTGCCCAGGTCAAAAAGTAGTATACTTTAGTGTATTAGAAATATAATTCAAGTATAGAAAAGTCATTACAAGTACACTTAGACTTTTTGTGCTTAATTTAAAGTATGTTTGACATATACTTTTAAAAAGTGTACTTCTCAATAGATGTCATTAAGTTCAACTTAAATGTATTAAAAATGAATATACTAATTCTGCAATACTTAAAGTAGTATTTTAAAGTACTTATAAAAAGTGTACTTTATTGTAAGTGTATTGTAAATTGTACTTAAGTGTACTTTTAAAAAGTGTACTAAAAGAACAGTGCAGTTTAATGTTAGTTCATTTTAAACTGTACTTCATTGTACTTTCAAAAAGTATATTAAATTGCAAATACTTACAGTGGTAAGTTAGTTTACTTTTGAGTTTTACTTTTGAGTATAGATATTTTCAAGTCCTTTGTTATACACTATTAGCATCCTTAATTAAAGTGTACTTTAATTTCAGAAGTATCTTTAAGTATATTTGCAGCACATTGTTGATATAACACAATTGTTCTGCAAGTGTGTTTTGAATGCTCATAAATCATGATTTTCACTGGTGTACTTAAGTACACTTAAAGTTTGTAAAAAGTTGTGCCAATTTAGCATACGATTTACACTAAAAGTTTAATCAAGTAGTACTCAAGTGGTACTCAAGGACTACTTGACTACACTTAAGTATACTTAAAGGTGACAAAAAAGCACAAACTGTACTTAGTACATTCTTCAAAAGGTATAATTTAAGTATAATATTTTTTCACCTGGGTGTAACTGTACTGGATGTCATGGTTGACCAGCCTTGGAGTGAAGAAGAAGAGGGAAGCAGAGATCACTTGGCAGAAGTCTTACCAGTAAGTATGGATTCATAAAACTAAAACATCATATGATTAGCTTTCTATCCCACACCAGCAAGAAAGGCAGCTATGAACGTGACAGTTGCCTCCTTGGCTTAGCTATTACTTCCGCCAATGAGGTGGTGGAAGTTATGTTATTGCCTTTTGTCTGTCATCGGAATATCTCAAAAAAATTGAACAGATTTACAGATTTAGGAAACTTTGTAGAAAGGTTGGTCCTGAGCCAAGGAATATTTGATTAAATTTTCATGCCAGAATATACAACAGGGACAAACGAAAATGCAACTATGAACGGGTCACAGTTCACCTTATTCACCTCGGTGCCATGTTTGGTTAACTGACATCATTATGAGAGGGATTAGACCAAGGAACATATAAGGGACAGTGTGTTAAGTTTGACGTTCCCAGCCCTAGCTGTGTTTTCCACACATTCTGAGCCAGTGGTGGAGCTGGCCTGTTGAGCGCCCTGGGCGAACCCTCCCCCTCTTTTTTTTTTTTTTTTTTTTTTTTTTTTTTTTGCCAGTGCCCAGTGCTGCCCTCAATGAGATGCCGCCCTGGGCGGCTGCCCATGTTGCACATACCTAAATCCACCACTGTTCTGAGCAGTTAATATGATATATTCCTGCTCTTGGTTCTCACTGTGTCTTTAATAATTAACGGAGACATCTCTCTGTTGTCTTTTCTAGCCATGCAGCAGTGAGAGAGCAGGTGGAGGAGCTCCTGCAGCTGGAGGTTTGTACACATGAACATTTAATTAAATACTATTTCTATTTATAATATGTTTCATCATCTCAAACTAGATACTGACAGGAGAGGAGGGATGATATGCAACATTTGGAGCCGTCCATCTAATCTTATGTTGCAGTCTCACCACTGTTATTCCCCAAATACAGTCTATATGTTTCTACAATTCAATGCTGAATCAACAAGTACAATCCTTCACAATCAGTTCCTGGGATTAAAATCTCATAAGATGGGAGTCTGTGGTCCTGATCTGGGTCTGTGACATGAAAACATTTAACATTTCCTGCCATAAAACAGTTACTGTTCCAGACATCAGTGCTGCTCTTTTTAGTTCGGAAACAGAAGGGAAGGAGTTTGTCCAATCCAATGTGACTTGATGACAGCACATTTTTATTCCACACATAATCCATTTTCTGGATTCTAATTTTCCAGACATTTCACAGATGTCGGTTGCTGTTGCATTGCAATGGTTGATTGTTAATCACTGGTTGCAGCTTTATACCTAACACTGTGGAGTGCATGATTGGATGGATATTGATTTTGGTGTGTGTGTGTGTGTGTGTGTGTGTGCGCGTGCGTGCGTGCGTGCGTGTGCGTGCGCGCTTAGAGTAAGTGGGATTCCTTTCTGGAGAGTGTGGACAGAGATCTGCAGACAACAGACACACAGATGGGCGGAGGAAGCACAGCAGACATTGCTGACACTACTCTCATTGATGCAAGGAGTGGAGAGTGAGTTCACCCACACACAAACACAAACAAGTTTATTGTGGTTATTGAGATAAAGTGAGATAAAGACAACTTGGTGTCATTTACACATTTATTGCATTTTAAAAAATGATTACATTTGCACCACAGCACAAACGATATTTCAGTTTACATGGACTATTGCCATAGAGTGATGCATGGTGATATATAAAGATAGCTAAGTCTGTTTTTGACAGCAAGGCACATAACTAGATCACGTGTAACAAACTCAACATTAATGAATAGACTTATAATTAATGAAAGAACTGCAGTCTGTTGTGTCACGTATTTGATTCTTGGTTAGAGTGTAAAGGCTCCACTAAATGTTTGGCTGAATCCAGATAACCTGGCACCAGAGCTGTGTCCTTATTTAGCTCAACTAAGCAAATTTAGAGCAGAATTCCACCGTGTGACTTTGTAACCTCTAAGCATTTTGTCTTTACAAAATGCACTTTACAGTAAAATTTGAAAGAAGCAGAAAGAGACATCATTTTATGAGTTTGGAGGAGAAACTGAATTCCAGGTTTATAGACACCATTATTTTTAAATACTCAGATAACCAGAATGATTTATGCTACACTGCTTCCTAAACTCCATCTCTCTCAATGTAATATAATATCAAACATAAAGATGCAAAATTTTAAAAAATGCTTGCTTCGCAGTGCACTTTGGTCTCCCCAGGTGATCTTTGCATAGCATACATCCCATGTCTGCCCACCAAACGATAGAGCTGCAAAATATTAGTGTAATATTACAAAATATTAGAATTTAAAAAACTAGATTAGAATTTAAAAAACTAGCTTAATTTCTGGAGAGTAAAACATTTGTATGTTTTACCTGAAATTATTTTATACCACTTGATCAATTTTTTTTATTCTAATATTTTGCAATACATTTGTCTGTATTAGTTACATCTAAGCATGTACGTAGATTGTCTGCGAGTTTGGGAGACAAACTACAAATTAATTCTAACATTTTGTACTTGATAACATACTTACTGGTTGATTTTTGGAGATGTTACATTAGATAGGTTTATTCTCTTGCTATCTTAGTTAGCAAATGTCTGAGGCTGCTGTTAATTGGGATACAAGAAATGAATTTTTCATATACACATTATTGGTGAAGTTATTGGCCAAGTTAGGTCTAATGTAATTTTCCTTTCTCTAATAGTTTGTAAAAAAACATTTATTTTATTGTCAGCTAGCTAAATGTAATTACAGATGTATGTACAGATGGTTCCACATCCGTTCAGTCATCTAAGTTCATCTTAACAATGTAGACTATGCTTCAACATGTCAGTGGATGTTGTAGAGATGACTTTACACCTAGAACGGGTTAGGTGCAAATTTTAAAGGAATACTCCAACATTTTGGGCAAAATACCCTTTTTCCAACTTACCCAGACTGAGACAAGATGTTAGATATCATTATCACCTCTTTATGTCCACTGGTTTGGTTCTTTTGTGAAGAACCACAGCCGGGACTTGAAATCTACAGGAGTCATTAGCCTAGCTCCGTCAAACTGCAAAAATAAACCTTACAGCAACTCCAAAGTTGTGAGTCATACCACCTCCCTAGGCTTTTGACAGGCTTCTCTAAAACTGTCGGAATTGCTTCTCCATCTATGAATAACCTATTATCTACCAATTTCCCTTTAACAAGTGATATACTCCTTGATTTACTAGGTTTAACCTTCATCCTAGCCCAATTTATGTTATCACTTAGGTTATCAGTTATTGAGAAGCCTCTTAGTACAAGGAGCTGTAGTTGTGATAGTCATCATATCATCCATAAATGCTCTTAATGGGTGGGAGGCGCATCCCTCCCGGCTGCCTTTCCCCACCTACCACCCACCTTGAAGCTCTTATGATGACCTCCATTGCCACTGTAAACACTAAGGGGGAAATTGTGCACCTGCCACGATACCTATATCAGGGTGCTGCCACGCTGTAGTAAAGTCTTATGTTGTAAAAAGCACAACTGGATATCTTGGAAATATGCTCTAACTAAACTTTTAATGTTATCTGGAACCTTAAAGAAATCAAAAGCCCCCCACAGTAGGTTGTGTGGCACAGAACCAAATGCATTAGCAAGGTCCAGGAACACCGCATGAAGATCCTTCTTTTCCTGCTTAGCTGACTGAATTTGGTGCCAAATCATGCTTGTGTGCTCTGGACACCCAGAGAAGCCCGGTATTCCAGCCTATTGCACTGTGGTGTAAATTAGCCTGTTCTGTTACCTTGATAGCCTCAACTCAATGACACTACAGAGAATTTTCCCTTCTACGCTAAGAAGATAAATAGGTCTAAACTGACTTATCTCTGTGGAGTTGCTCTCTTTTGGAATTAAAAAGGGTATTTTGCCCAAAACATTGGAGTATTCCTTTAAGTTATAACTAGATTCAAGTTGTAACTAATTCAACTGGTGCGACTATTAACATTTTTAGTAATTCATAAACTTGACTGGAGAATTTACATCCAGAGTCTGTTTTTGAACCTAAGTGTAGCTGGTGTATATAGCAGCTAATAATTAGTCAAACATATTGTGGCATACTGTATAGAGTCTGTACTTGTGTGTGGAAAAACTCAGAAACTTGTGGTTTTGTATGTTAAAGGAGTGTGACTCTGGGACAGTATCTAGGGAAGGGACAGAAGCTCCTGTTGGTTCTCATCAGACATTTTGGATGACTGCCGTGACGAGACCACGTGGCCGAGCTGGAGGCCAGTCAGGTCAGTTTACCTCAACTGCAAGTCAACTTGCAGCTGTCCGAAAGTTGTGGTGTTTTCATTGTGCTTTTTTGTAGAAAAATCCCTTACATACCCACATTTTGTGCTGATTAAAAAAAACAATGTTTCCTGCCAATCCCTTTTCATAATGGCTAGCTGTTTTAGGTACCACCAAGCTTGACAACTACTCATTATTCTTAGCAACTACAACTTTTAGTAACAACTATAGCAGCTTTCCTATTGCTACTTTACAGCAGAGTAACAAAAAATTGTAACAAAAAGCCATTAGTCAACTAGTTGTCACACATTTATGATATTAATTTAATTATTTAAATACAGTATATATATTTTGGGGCACATCAGAAAATGGTTTGAGGTTTCCGGAGCTGAGAAAGAACGTTATAAGTAACATTGTTAACACTAAGGCTGCATGATATTAGGAAAACGAGATATGCGATAGTGTTGTCGAGTGTTGCGACGATATGACTTACGATAAATAAACAAATACCCATAGTATTTGTAGAGCTTTGTATGGCTCTTTGTGGTTGTGTAGTCGGTGGCTATGGAGATTAGTCGTGTTTCCTCTGCTGGTTGCGACAACTGTCCGGCATGACTTACAGAGTACCTGTGTTTGTAACGTGTGATCTCTCTTATAACCGAAGTACTTCCAAATAACAGACGTGCTGTTTCTTTTAGCCACAAGTTCTTCTTCACCCACATTTTCTCCGCTCCTCTCTGTCCCTTACGCCATGACAACACCCACCAAGCTTTCTCTGCACGCGCTTTGCGACCTCAGCCACTCCCAT
>OMKZ01029382.1:0-11441 GCA_900302535.1 Neoniphon sammara
AAAGTTAGAAAGAAAAGAGAAAGAAAGAAAGAAAGAATAAAAGATTGAAGTTAAGGAACGCATGAAGCAGGCAATAGGGAAGGGAATTAATGAATGAAAGGCAGGCAGGAAAAAATAAAGGCAGAAAGGAAGAAAGAGGGGGGAGGGGGGGGATGTAAGCGTTAGTGACAGAAAAATGGAGGAGAGAGGAGGTAGAGAGAGGCATGAAGACAGAGAGAGAGAGAGAGCGGAGAGAAGTGAAAGGTCAAAGAGCGACAGATGAAGGATGAGGGGGGCGAACAAGGCCAGACAGTCTGCTTCCACACCTTCACCTGCTCTGTCTATCCCTCCCCTCATCTCCCCTCCTTTCTCCTCAGATCTTCCTCTCTGTCACCTCGCTCCTTCATTTATTTTCACCTCCATCATCTCATTTGTCTCCTCTTTCGCTACTTTTATACAGTCTTCTCTTTTCTCTCGTCCTCTCCTCACCTCGCATGTCTTCTTTTTCTCCTTCTCTCCTCTCTTGTCCTCTCCTGTCTTTTCTCATCCCATCCTCTCATTCCTCCTCTTTTTCCTTGTTAGTCTCTTTCCTCTTCTCTTGTGCTCTCTTGTCTTGTCTTATCTTGTCTTGTCATATTGCATTGTTTTCTCTTCTCTTCTCTTCTCTCCTCTCCTCTCCTCTCCTCTCCTCCTCACCTCCCCTCTCCTCTCCTCAGCGTCTCTATATGACCCACTTCCATGGCCCTGGCCCCATTAATCACAGTGTTGTGGGCTTGGCCTGCCTGCCTCCCTGCCTGGCTGCCCTTCCTCATCATAACCAGGTAATTGAATCAGAGAGGGCTCAAGGTCCCGACAATAAGCAACCATTGATTGTCCGGTCATTTACACTGCTTATTTATGACCTGGTTGTGCCTCAGAGCTGGACGCCATGGTTGGTTACGGCGCGGACGACGACGCGCGGCCTTGACCCGCGTCTTAAAACAGAGTCCTGTCTATATTTACCCAGACGGGCTAAATGCCTGTCCGACAAGAAATGGTGCATCACCGCGCTGCGCTGTGGTAGATGGATGGCTGGATTATGAGGAAAATATGAGGCATGTTTGGACGGAAAGGTAGCTGGTTTGAGATTAAATGTATGAGTGAGATGATCCACCCATGATGTATAGATATGTGTCGTTTCATGGTTGGTAGTTTGGTGTATTTTCAGGAATAAAAACATAATTGGTTTGATTGAAAGGTGGGTATTGTGTGGAGGAAGGAGATGAGGCTGGAAAAGAAAGAAAGAAAAAAGAAAGAAGGAAAGAGGGGGGGAAGGGAAAGAAGTAAGCCAGCGTGATAGCAGCAGATAGATAGATAGAAATCCAGTAAAAATGTGGATCTCAAGTCTGAGTCTGCTTGAGATGCACCCCAATTTGGTGTGCCTTAAACAATCGATTTCCCTCGTCACCCCACATGGGAGATGGTCGCTTCCAGTCTGGGCTAGCGCGGCAGTCAGGGACCCACCTCGGACCAATCCATCACAGGGTGTCGGAGGGGTGGGGGGGCAGAGGACAGCCTCATCTCAGGAGGCAGTGGAGTGAACCGAGGAGGACACAGAGGTGCTCTGTCACTGACACACACACACACTCACACACACACATGCACACACATAAAAACACACATGCACACACATGCACGCAGACCTCTGATACATATATGAAAATATACAGCAAGTGCAGCTGCTGCCGTTCGTTCCTACTGTGCAGCCTGAAGCCAGTTTGCATTACTTCTCATGTAATGTCACAGCATTTCTATTATAAACAAGCTGCACTGTCTATTACTAAACCAAGTATAATTAGATAATTATTTATTTTTTATATAATTTGTCTGGCAGGTAGCCTGAGGTGCAGAGTGTTTTGAGCAGAAGATTAGTAAAAGAATTAGCAGCCATGCAGCCAGCAGTGAGAATGGTGGGGAGAAAAAGCCAGAGTCATGTTTGGGATTATTTTGTATTATTTGTAATTTCTGTTATCTACTTCTGCTGCTGTGTCTTTCTGAGTTTCTCCTTTGGGGGATCAATAAAGGCTATTCTGCTCTACTCTACTGTTTTAAGTCTACACTTGAAAAAAGAGGCCAGTCCTTTTCTTTTACACAATACTGTATTTGAATGTCTTAAAAATTTCCTTGGACAAAAAAAAATGTTGAAAAGAAACAAAAATGAAAATAAAAGAAAATAAAAACTAAAGTAAAACTAGTACAATCCAGGCTGAAAACAAATTAAAACTCCAATTAGCCAATCAGAAGATGTTCACTACTCGAGTGTAGTCAGCTCCCCCAGTCAGAAATAATGAAACATCATGTAACATCAGCCAGCAGCCTGTCAGCTAATGAGCGACTGCATTTAATTTACAAAATCACACTTTTTTATATTTCAATCATGTTTTTCCCATGTATTTTTATTATTGTAACTTACAGTATTTTAATGTCTTAATTACAGTATTTGCTTTGTTTTCCCTCTTCCATGCAAAACTTAGTCCCAAAAACCTGTAAAAATGTTCCTATCAATTATATTTCATTAGGTAAACTGATCACGCCCCTTAAACATTTAAGCTATGTGACCCAACACAAGTGACGACAGACTTTTCTGTCTCTGTTGCCGTGAGCCTGCATGGGCAGTAATGCAGGCTGACAGATGTAAGTGAGGCAGTGACCACAGGAGCTTCATTACTGTGATCAAACGTTTGCTCTGTTTGAATCGACTTTACAAGACCTGTGATGCTTTGACCTCCACTCCGGTGCGCTGATGTATCAATACAAATGCATGAGCCCACACACACACACACACACACCCACACAGCACAGACACACACAATGCAGACACAGAAACACACAAACACAGGTTTGAACTTTCTCCATCACCTTTAAGGTCAAAGCTAACGCTGTGACCGGCAAATTACTAGCTGACTCGAGCTGTCACATCTCTCTCACTTCCTCTCGCCCTCCCTCGCTCTCTCTCTCTCTCACACACACACACACACACACCGTTGTGATTCCTTCCCGTGCTATCTGCCCATCAGCTCTTCTTGAGCCTACAGAAGCTCTCCAGAGATTAGCCTGGTGTCGGCTCTTAGGCAGCCGCCAGGGAATGGAAACAGAGGCTGGCATTTAAACCCAGTCATTATCCGTGACCCTGGCCCGGACCTTTAGCCCTACAGAAATATCATGGTAAATACCAGCAGAGCAGAGCAGCGCTACAAGCTCACACACTCCAGCACAGCTGCACCCCAACAGGGCTATGTACACTGATACACCAAGAGAGATCAGACACTAAATCCACAGCCACACACACATACACACACTATACACACACACACACATGCCAGATTTGCACAGTATATCTTCACTATGCACTCTTTTTGAGTGTGTGTTAATAGACCTTTTTCGCAGCAGCCATTTTGACATGAAATAGCAGGTAAACACAGAGCCAGGGTCCTATTGTTGATGCTGGTTCACTGGAAAGACTCTGGTCCGGAATGAAACCTTAATTAATGTCATTAGTAACACCTGTGTTTACCTGCTATTTGATGTCAAAATGGCTGCTGTGAAAAAGGTCTATTGTCTGATTTTGCTCATTTTACAATCTTATGTTCTGTTTTTTTAATCTTGTGTATTTATTTTTATTCTAACCAGCTGTTTTTCATTGTTATTCCTGTATACATTTCACTGAGCCTGCTTTATGTTGTGTTGTGCTTTTCATATCCTGTTCTTAGACAAGTATGAAATAGTTAAAGTGAAGTAGTACTGGAAGTAATCTCAGAGACATCGTCCATGTGGCAGCATACTGTACAGCTCCTGAAAGTGATGTGGGTCTTGTTGCCGCATGTGGACAAGCATTATCCCCCCTGTTCTTGGCCAAAACCACCTTTCTGTCACAGACAAACTCCCCGACCCCGTCCTCCCTGAGGAAATGACCCCTTTTTTCTGGCAAGCCAGTTTGGAATCAGAGGCTACAAGGCTGGATTTGCAAAACATCCAAGTACATTAACTGTGTCAATGTTAGTAGTGTTTTCAATTAAAACAAGAGCTGAAGGTAAACAGCTGAGCGGACGGCGCAGGGAGCCAGAGGTTCTGGCTAGAGATCTGAGATGGCCGATCAGGCTGCGCGGAGCTGAGGTTCGAGGTTAGCTGAGGACACGGTTGTGTCTCATGGTAATGTGTTTACACTCGCTGGCCCTCCTGCTTCCTATTCCCACTCCAATGATTACATTATGAGCACAATGCTGGTGTAAGGTTACTGAGTGCAGCAGCAACAGGGCTGCAACAGACCAGTACAAGGCCGATCGGACCAAAATACCCTCAGCCCTAACCAATAATGCCTAAGCACAGCCCGAAGCCTGATGGGAGTGAAATGAAAAGGGGGCTCACACCAGACCACTGAAAGGATTTTCATCTGTCAGTATCAGATGAAAAACTTTCAGTGGAATCTTTTGTGGGCCATAAGGAAGCCAAAGCAATATCTCAGCAAAAGCAATTTGATTATAGTACCGCAGCTCAGTATTGAGGGGGAAACGTCTGGCGTTCTGTTACTTTCGCTGAGTCACTTTAGCAGAGGAAGAGGAAAGAAAGTTAGAAAAAGGAGGCTGGGATCACAGGGAAGAACCACCAGACACAAAGGCTTCCATTTCAAACCAGAATCTGTAAACTGGCAATGTGTCCTTTGTAATCACTCAATCAATCATTCTTTAATTGAAGACATGTGACCATGCCTGCCAAAACTATGTAAATTAAATAGGTTGATGTTTTATCATCACATCTTGCTTAAGTCTGTGAGCTTATCCAAACTAGTCATTTTGGTCTTCTTGTACTCTGAGCTGTGGATGTGAGATTGCAACCAGGGAAATGTGGGGAATAAACCAATCCACTAACTTCAGTCCAGATTGGGAGTTGTTTAAGAGGCAGTGATCTAGACGCTGTGTGACTGTATGTGCCGTCTCACCAGTAAACACTCTCGGCGATAATACCCAAGAAGCTCCTCGTCGTGACCTCTGTACAGCCCCTTGGCCAGAAGCTCCCTGTTGTACTGGTATGAGTAGATCAGGTACATCAGGGCCTCCACATAACTGGGCATGAGGAGAAACACAGATATGAAACTTAGATATAAAACTCTGTTAGGCTGAATGTTAAAGGTGTGCTGAAAATGCAGCCAAAAGTACACAGTGATATAAAACTAATTTAAAAAGCCATAGACTAAACTCGATAAATTCGGTGAACAAGCACAACCATCTTGTCCTGGATCCAGCCAGATATGAGTTACAAATAATTTGCTGCCCTCTGCAGGTCGCTCCAAAGAGTCACTGGCTGACACCGATGCAGGAGAGCACTCAAATTTAACATTCAAATGGATACTGAACATTTAGGCAACAGAGCAGAACACCCCCAGCAGGAAAGTTGGAGAGCACAAGTCATTGTTCCTGGAAGACATTAAATGTTAGAAAAAAAATCACTGGCAAGGTTTCACCATACTTTCTCTTCTGGAACAGCTCCAAGCCAATCATCATGAAGATGGTTGTCTCACGGAAATTCCTGTAGTCCTGATGCCACATCTGATTGAGAGACAGAGCAGAATTTACCAAAAGTGAGCTCTCTGATGATCCAAGAAGGGTTGTATACATCAGATTTAATGAAGTATAAGCAGTTCTTATGTTTACTTTACCAGCAAAGACAGAAAACAGTTTTTAATTCCATCTTGATTACAGCCTTCAAAGGGCTGATATTTCAGATAGATAAAAGCCAGACCATAGTATTGCTGACCTCATACTCATCCATGTTGACCTCCTCAGGCTTAATTAGGTCCAGTTTGGCACGTGCCACATTCATAATGCTCTTACATCTAGGAGAGGAGGTGGGAAGACAGGAAGAGGAACTGGCGTTAGTGATGAGATGGTGAGTCATTGTGAGGTACTCCAGGAGATGAAATGGTCCACCCTGCCCCTAGGCCTTAACATGGCCTAATGAATCACTCTTTAGTGCTGAGAGGAGAAGTGAAACACTCCTCCGGAGGCTCCTATTGAGGCCACATGCACACATAAATCTAATTATCCAGCTCAAAATAGAGGAGGAGGGAGAAATCAATTTTTCACTCATGAATATGGATTGAGGCCAACAAGCATAGTTGAAAAGTTTTAGAGATAGTAAGGGGCACTTGATACCCTAATGGCATGAGAACCGCTATGTTAATAGGAAGGGAATTGTGATATCCACTAGCAGTATAAAAAATGTCATTATTGGATGTGTGTGTCTTAAGATATGGTGGAGGCAATGCTCATCAGTAACGATTTGCTGCAGAAACGCGTCGGCCAGATGAGACATTATCAGGCTGCAGCTGACACTGAGCCAGCAGAGCCTCTCACACTTGTCAGAGTAAAGATCTCTGCTACCCTCTACTGGTGATTTGGGCAAGTTGATCCCACGTAAAATCAACCAGTCTGAGGCACTTAGGGCCCCTTTTCACTGTAATGGTACCAGAACCTTTGGGCACTAAAAAACAGGAACTTTGAAATTCACCAATGGTTCAGTTCCAGTTGAGTTTTTGCTCCCTGCTTGACAGAAACCTAACAAGGACCAAAGGGACCCTGACATACTTCTGCATTACTGAAGTGACTGATGGTCAGAACTGGTAGCTGCCATGTTTAAATTCATCAAAGTAGAAGCATTTTGTTGTTAGCAATCAAGTATCTGAGGAAGCCAAATAGACAAAAACATGGCACTGCAGAGCAACGACAAGGTCCAAGCTCTCATCAACGTCATTTGGTCAGACAGAGAGATTCAACAGGAGCTTGACAGAATGAAAAGAAATATTGCTGTGCTTGAGGGAACTGGGCTACGAGTGTGATCCTGGCAAATGCCAAGTAAATATGAAGAACGTGAAGCAGGTCTATAAAAAAAGTGATCACAAGGATCACAACAACAGAAGCGGAGTGGACATAAATGACAGTCATCAGATGATACCACTGCCATCGTTCCTGTTTCCTCTGAGGTTGACACAAATTATAACTGGAACCAGATCTCGAACCAGTTCCTGTTTGCTCTCATTTGGGCTGGTTCTTGTTTCTGGTTGAGCAATAGAAAAGGGCCCTTGAGGCTGTCACAACCTGGAGAAAAGTGCCCACTGAACGGTGTGCCATGCTTTATACCCCAACTCAATATACAATAAAAGCACATGGTAAGTATATGGCAGCGGCATAGTGCAGAGTTGAACCTACCTTTCATCAAAGGCCAGGTTTCTGTCAGCAAACTGCGTGAGCAGAGTCCTCTCTAAGATCTTCTTGGGCGCCTGGTTTTGGATGAAGTAGACAATGATGTGCTGCAGCCGGTAGTCATTCTCCGGAGGCGTGTCCTCCTGGGCGAATCTCAGAAGACGAGTGTACTCCACCTTTATGGCCTGAGCGGAGAGAGAAAGCAGGAAGAGGAGATGGAGAAGTGTGATTGAGGTCGAGGCAGTACGGACATGCTCACTTGCACCTGCTTATTCAGCTCTTCATCAGTCAAGAACTTAATTAAAAGGTAGCCTGCGTTGGATTTCATATCACGGTTAAATGAACTGTGGATGCGACAGTCTGTGTGACATTCAAGAGCCCCCGTGAGCTGCTTTTTTAATCAGGATATTATCTGATTAACCATATATCAATCCCCTTCCCACTGCTTTTGATGTGGAACACACCGGTCTGCTGGAAGGGATCTGAAACTTCTAAAAGCACAAAGGAGACCAGTAGGCTTTTTGTTTACAACAGCGCCGGCTGATTTTTTTAAGGTCGGCAATGGAATGTGTTCCACAAATTTTACAGCAAAACAATCAGATTAGCACAGATGCCGCAGTTTTAGATGTAATTAAAACTGATGATTAAGACTGATTAAGACTGATGCTGTAAATGGAAGTATGGTTAAAAAAAAAATTCAAAATAAAAAATCTGTCTTCATAAAACTTTGGGCAGACAACTATGTGCTGATTTACCAAAATGACAACAATATGTCTTAAAACAATTATTTGGACAATGATTTGTTATTTTAGATGTTACTTTTGCAAGACATCTGGATCTCAGGAGCTCACACTTGCATAGTAAATTGTAATTTCAGAAAATCCAGATGGTCTGTGAGGTACTGACAGGCCTGTCATGTACATACCCTGACAAGATTCATACAGTCACTGTCATATGCCTTCAATAAATGTTGGATGAAGATACTGGCAATATTAACCACCGGAAAACAATCACTTGTCAACACCACATAGGCCTAATATAAGAGGCATCATTATCACAACACCTGATGTGATCATAATCCTCCATCCTCATCACTGCAAAAGAATTGCTGAAGTTCCTTGTGATTAGGAGTGTTGTGCTTATTTGATGTGAGCTTTAATTAATGACTCCACTAGGAATAAATACAAAGGAAAACACAAAGACACGATGAGTGACACATCAGAGGAAGGACAGGAAGAGGTGGAGAGGGAAAAAGGGAGAAAAGGGAGAGTTGGGGTGATGTACCTTAAAGAAGGCCGCCTCAGGCCCAGTCTTTTCATATACGCTGCTGGATTTGCCAATGGCCATAATTATACCCTGCATGTTTGGGGTCATCATTGCCTGCCCAAGAAGGGGGAACTGCGTTAAACAAAACAGTAGATCCTTGGGTCGAACCAAGCAAGGCCAAACACCATGTTATGTACTTTGAATCACCACACCAGGGCATACCAGGGCATGCCAGACACCAATGAGCAGTCCATGCAATGTTAGAGTGAACTGTGAGGACACAGTCAGTTCAAGGGAACAATGCTTTATCCAAACAAGGATAATGTGTAGAAACCAAGGCAGCCATAAGAAGGCTGTGCAGGATGACAAACAGCCAGCTAGTGATGCAAGGAGACAGGATAGAGTATTGACCACACAACAGCAGGTCCACCCTCTGCGCACCAAATTACTAGAAATACTGAGCCACCATTCTATTACATCTTTATGAAATCTGTGCAGAATACAATGCCGATAGAAGGAGATTTATTTCAGTTTATAAGTAACATTTCACCGTTCTTTAAGCCACTAATGTGGCTGTGGCCGTGTTCACTTCAAAGTGACCTAGGTGAGGAAGCACAGCTGAGCTTTCTGTCAAGAAGTCAATGTGCCCTTATACCAAGATGCAGGCTGGAGAAACCTTTCACACAGGAGTGTTGCATGCAGGCCAAGCAATAGGTCCATTTTATTCTGCTGCGGTTTCAAGCACAAGCCTTTTCAAAACTTGGGTGAAAGTCAGCCTCAAGCTAATTGTGACATCAGTCAGCAAAAGGCAAAGGAACTTCCCAGGTGTGAAACGTCTTTGAAAGAGCCAGCAGAACGAGCAGTGATGCTGTTGCTCCACATATCAAACAGGCTTTTTAGCACAACAAGGAGAGAAGGCATGGTGGGGCGAGAGCTACCTCGTCATCATACCCCCCTTCTTCTGACTCAATGACAAAGGTTCCCACGTGAGGGATGGCCACCTCTACCGTGCGCTGGCCAGGCGACTCATCCTCCGTGACGAGGTCAGGAGGAGGGGTGGAGGGGGCGTTCACCTGGACCTCGGGCTGGGGGGAGAGGGGGAGGGGAGGAGACTGTGGAGAGAATGGGACAGATGAGACAGGACGAGTAGAGGACAGACAGAAAGGCGAGGAACATTGAAGGTGGAGGGAAAATCATGTCTTGAAACCTCATCTTATGTCTAAGCGCTATATCACAGAGTTTTGAGAGGGCTTTCCCCCAAAACTGTACTACTATCAGCCATGACTGGTCGTCATTTCACAAGTGAGCTTCATAGGCTAGATGACTTTGGACTCGCTGATTCGTTGTCATGGCCCATTGCCAGCAGTGGTGGACACAGTTTGTAAGCTCTGATGTTATTATTTTTTACAAGTTATGACTATTTTTAATTATTACACAGCCAGAATAACTTTTGGCAATCTAAATACCATTTAACAAAAAGCCAAGACACATGTTCATTTATTGATTTGGAACACACTAGTCCCATTCATGTTGCCTTGGTCTTCAACATTGCTTCAGCCAGCAAGGCACTAGGTAGCTGTAAGTCATAGTATTACATGTAACTTAGCATTAGCAAGGTATTGTAAGTAATACTTACATTTTAAATTCTTAGAGGGCAAGATGACAATTTATGTCACATTTAATGCATAAAATGAGAATTTTTGGACTGGGCGTCCATGAGCTTAGATGCTTGAGGGGAAGAGGTTTTTTTTGGTAATGTATGGTCACAAAAAAGTTAGAACACATGTATGGGTCCTCTGGGGTTTATGTCAACAAACTGACATGGAAAAAGGACAGGTGGTACGTGATTGTTGACAATGCCTCACTGCTGTGTCTGTGTGTGTGTGTGTGTGTGTGTGTGTGTGTTTGCATGTTTCACGCACAGCGTTCAGCAGCGCCTCGGGGCTTCTCTCCTCCTGCTCAGCAGCAGCCTTGGAGATGGCTCTCTCCATGTCCTCCTGCAGGTGCTTGGAGTCATTCGTGGGTGACGGCTGCTCCATGTACTCGGGGTCCTGCTGGGGCACTGGAGGAGGGAAACAACACCAATAATGTGGAATGCACGTTTCGACATTTCTCAAGCACCCGAAGCACCAACGTTGCTGTCACGGATTGACTTTCTGGCTCGGTGTGCTCTGAGGCATTTTGCCAGTACATACAGCAGGATCTGATGGAAGCACTCCTTATTTAGTAGAAAAAAACCTAGCTTGGATATTAGCAGAAAAGGGTCATGGAGAGCAGGTGTGCTAAAGGGTGGGCACCTCCCATTACAGGTGCCTGGTTGAATTATAAGGTAATAATCTAGGATTTTCGCTGCCTAATTAGGATCAAAAGCCAAATATCACACAATTTGTCCTCCACCATTCAGTAAAAATATGAGACAAAATCAGGCAACTGTAACAGCTTTCTTAAGTGACAGACCACTAGAAAAAAGGTCATCCAATCAATTATCAAAAATAAACATCATACTGGATGGATATCTGATATTGCTTTTTAAAGCAGATATTGGCCATACCAATAGTGTATCAATATACAGATCTATTGATACTCACAAATTAAGGGCTGAATGCTGAACATCTGGACATACATGCACATGACTTTCAAATGTGTACTCATAACATGTCCTGAGATGTAGTATATGCTCTATAACATAGTGCATTATAGCCATAAACCTGCATGCTAATATTTCAAGGTCATTTCCTCATTCTTTTTTTCATACTCTTGGGGACCATTCAAGTATTTCCTCTGCTCTAATCTGCCTACCAACCATTGATTTCCAATTAAGCATTCTGCTCGGCATCCCTGCTGGCTGCCCCCCAGTGTGCGAGCCTGACCTGTGTTGTCTGGAGGGCTGGACTCGATGCTCATGGGCTGAGGGGAGGAGGAGG
Source organism: Neoniphon sammara (assembly GCA_900302535.1). Classification (NCBI taxonomy): domain Eukaryota; kingdom Metazoa; phylum Chordata; class Actinopteri; order Holocentriformes; family Holocentridae; genus Neoniphon; species Neoniphon sammara. The sequence goes on from OMKZ01029382.1 coordinate 11,405, forward strand.
TGGTGGAGGTGCTGGACGCTGCCGAGACGGAGGCGGC
>OMKZ01029383.1:10197-20521 GCA_900302535.1 Neoniphon sammara
AAAAAAAAAACCTTTTTTTTTTTTTTTTTTTTTTTTTTTTTTGGCCAACCATCCCAGAGTTCCCTGGGATTGCCAGGGATGGCGGCGGGGGTGCAGATGTGTGGTAATTGAGTTTGGAATGGGCTGTTTGAGGTGGAGCCGCCGCCATGCAGCTCAGTCATAGCTATCCTCCCAATTTTCTCTCTCTAAGGAGCTCTCGCCCCGGGGAGTGTGCAAGTGAGTGGACTCTGGATGACTGTTACTGTTGCGTGGAGTTACAGATGACACAGGCTCACCTCTCATTGAGAGACTCTCGCCCACATCCTATTCTCACATACCGTATTGGTGCCTACTGTGCTAACAAGATTAACTACTGACTAAAGTTCACACATTCTTATAGTTCCCTCCTTTGGCTCTTTAAGTTACAGCATATTCTGTAGTATATTTACTCTCTTTTGAGATTTAAAATCTCAATCCGGTTTTGGAATATGTGTTTTTGTTTATTGGATTTAAATTGATTGTCCTATTGAAACAAATAGGTGGTAGTGACACGTGTTATATATCTCCAAAGTTTATATATTCAAAGTGTTAAAATGATCAAAATGGGCCTGTATTTTGAGATATTGTGGCTCAGTTCCAATTTCAATTGTGTTCACTCTGTTTGGACCATTTGCACTTAAGATATGCTTTTACCTGAACCCAAGAAAGATGATTGGTGATGCATGGGAAAATATACACCTGTGCTCTAGGAATACAATTGATTCCAAAAATATAGTCTAAAGGCCCTGTCTAAAGGCATGCTGAAACTGTTGCTAGAGACACACTGGCAGGCAGTTTCTTTTTTCAGCACTGCCTGTGCAATTCTCCAATGAGTGACTTCCACTGTGCTAGGGCAGACAAATAGCATGCGACCCAGTTGACACAGTTTTATTCAAATGCATAAATATTGAGATCTAATAGTCAAGCGGCAGCATCTATTTGATGTTTCCCCATGCCTTTTCATGAGCCGCCACATGAATTTGCTGCTCCTGAGACCATAACATAGATTCAGAACCATTTTTCTGCTCACTTTTTACTCGGTTTCCTGCACTACCTGCTCGTGCAGACATGCTTTGGCACATCCTGACAGATGGGACATTTACACTGAAATGACCCCATGTGATCAACCTCAAAAATAATGATGGATATAGAATATCTAGCAGTGCTTACCCATGCTGATTCCTCCCTCTCTTTGGATGGCCGGGGCTGCTGTGGCATATGACTGTGGTAGTGTGGGTGGGTGTCACCCAGTGTCAGAAAACAACAGGTGGGACCCACACGCCCACTTGACACATAGAAGCACACAAATTCATGCATTAATCCACACATAGAGACACAGTGGATGCATGCATGAAATTCAAATGTGTACAAATACATAACTATGCCATAAAGCACCTATGCCAGAAATGAAGGCGCTTGGCAGCTTCATTTGCTCTCTTTTCTGCCTCTCTCTGGATGACACATAGTCTTGTGATTCTCTAGCTTATCTTTCCTTAAGCTGAGATTGACATATTTCTCTCAAATTCACACCACCACTATGAGCTACATCTTTCTTTCATCCCTTATTCCTTTGATTTCACTAAGCCATAGCCTCAGTGATGTGTGATGCAGGAGGCCAAAGGCCATGGTCATTACAGAGCAACATAAGGAAAAATGCAGAGCAACACAAATTGAAGCCAATTACCTAGCAAGATGCTAACATGAAGGCTGGCATGGTCATTTTGCTTCTCATTCTAGAAAAATATGGACCATGGTGATTGCTAGAAACCTAACGACATATAAATGATGAGGCTGCTATCAGAGAGCAAATGGTTGTTAGATCACCTGTAGGTAACTACAGCAGTGGAGCAAACACAGAAATCCAATTAACCTAACTGACATGTAGATTGTTTGTGGCATAAAACCTAGACTGCATAAATGTTAGACCCTCTTATTTAAAACAAAAGCTTTGCACAACAGGACATTTGAGCCTACAGACAAACAGAGCAGTAACACTTTGAAAAACTGCCTCATTGCAGACAGTATCAGGAAGCAGAGGACATCCAGTAATGTCCAGACAATAGAATCAGAAATCATTGAGTATAACTGAGCAAAAAAAAAAAAAAAAAAAGAAAAAAAAGTAGAGTCATGTAAAACCAAAATAAAAAAGGAAAGTATGTTTTCACCACTCACTAGGTCATTTGAAATTACTCAGAGGAACAAAAAGTAATTGGGTTTAGATTATTTCCCCAAAATCGGACATAATTTGCCTCAGACTATAAGAGAAGGGAGGCAAAGCTCAGAGCTCTGTGGAATTTGATTTCATGTGCTTCAGGGGAATTGAATAAGGCTGTTGATGGAAATGCTGGAGAAGGGGAGGGGGACGTGAGGGCAACCAGTCACCAGATTTCTTCGAGGGTTTGCAATTTAGAGGGTGGAGCAGATGGACGGCCGACAATCAGACAGCTGCTGTAATCAATTCAGCATGTGGGTCCATCATGAGTCAGAGACGGAAAGAGAGAGCGGGGCAGAGAGACTCAAACAGAGAGAACCAAAGTGAAGGCTTGTTGTGCACACAGATCAATATAATTATTACATATATTTGAGCATAAGAGCAAATACATATGTACTTTCAATATTTGAATACCCATAGATAATGAGTGACAACTCCTCCTCACTCTGAAATACATGCTGATGTTTTTCTGTTAGTATTCTAGTAAGCAAAAAGTAAAAAAAAAACTGCATACAGCATGTTTTGCAGGCTGCATGTAATTTTACATCTAACATATTCTGCACCCAGTTCAAGCTTTAGGCCTGGCTGCTGAGCTCTACTGAGCCCAAACTCAGGCTGAGGTTGTGTGTCATGTCCTTGGGACAGTAAACCTATGCCACCACTCCATTGTCTTCCAATATGGCCTCCGCAGTCACAGCTGGCCTATTAATCTGTCCTCTGTCACAATATTTTATCTCCTGTCACTCTTTTTAAAGCCTACGGTGCTTCTTCTTTATTTTTGCTCAGCAGGAACAATGGTTTCTGAGGAGGAAATTTGGATTAGGCGTGTTGTTCTGCATACAGATTGTTGATCTTGGGCTGATGCATTGAACTTTTCCCCACCTTTCATACATACATATTTGACATAGTCAAACAAAAAAGTATATTCAGTGTCAGATATTTCATAGTGATATGCTGCTGGATGTCTCCAGTCAGGACAAACAGTCTTGTTTGGATAGCTCCAACTGCAATAAAAAGAGCACACAAAAGTCCCAAATGAGTTTGCCTAAGCATATCACTTGATTAGATAAGCTTGAAAGATCATCTTTGGAAGGGCTGCGTAAAGCGAATCTCCCTTTTACTGACTCTACTACCACACCTAATCAGGAGCAGCACGCCAAGCCAGTGAGTGCAACTAAGAGATGCTATAACTGGATCTGCTATCCGCTTTACGTCCTGTGGTTACTTTAACCATAAATCTGGCTGGGAATAAAGTGATGGCAGCTGCGTGTTAAATCTGCCTAATTCCTTTTTGCTCTCTACGTGGCCTTCCTACTGTATCTCCTACTCTTTATGCCTGTTCTGTGCAGCTAACCGGCTCTGTGCTTATGGACCTTTTATTCACCGGCAAAACCATTGTTCTGCAAGTCCACACTGCTGTGAAAGGCTAACACACTATCACACTGCCATCTGGACAGATTTCTATGGGCCTTTCTATGAATGCACTCCTTTGTGGTAGATACCAAAAGGCAAATAAGATATGACTACTGTTCAGAGATTTTTTATCGCCGGTCAAACTGCAAAAAAAGTTGGCTGCCTTTTTTTCTTTTTGACCATATAACACTCTGTCTAGAATCTCTGTGGCACCACTGACCTTTAGGAAGGAAGAATTAAACCGACCAACAAAACAGTTCCATTACTCTGATTAATTGATTTTGAATGCTTTCACGGAATTGGCTGCAGGGGTAAATGGTGCCTTATGCCGACAAAAAGCACTCAGGTGATTGGAGTTCAAGCTAAGATAAAGATGGTTTCTTGCATCTCGCTGACAGCACAGCTATCCGTCCACATTAGGGGTCGTTCAAAGCCACATGCATCATTTGCTGTTTGTTAATTTTGACATCTAGCACCAGCAGAGGCATGGAGTCACAGTATGTGGCAGACATCTATTTGTTACTGTTGCTTTTTCCAGTGGTTGCTGCTCAATCAGGATGAATGCATTTAAAACAGAAAAACAAACTGTAAAAATGAACTGTAACTCTGTAATATTTTAACTATTTGTTTAATTAAATGGTCCCTATCAGGCAGCCTTATGAGGTCCATACCCAAGACATTTCATAAATAGTTACGTGATATGAGTGCAGGTAAAATGGATCTGGAAAGGAACTTTTTACCAGGACGAGAGAGCTTGTAGGGGCTCATTAAATCAGCCTTCACCCTTGCAGAAAGTCGACAGCGCTCATTAATATGGAGTCTAGAGCTGCCACCTGTGGAGCCTGGACAACTCCAAACGAGACCCATAAAGAATTGGAGGGTGACAGCAAAAAGAACAAGAGGACTGGGCATGATGAGAGAGGCACAAGCCTGGGACAGACAGAAGAAAGGAGGAAGGGAGAAACGCTGTGTGTGCGGGGGAAGGAGTGAACAAACACCAAGACAGATGTCTTCAGTTACCATGCTTAATAGATGATATTCAAAGCGTGGCCCTGCATTTATCACGCTGCCACTGCCATTGTGCTGTCACCGCAACCCATATCAGATGATGGCAGCGGGGTTTTACCGTGGCACAGGGCTGGGTGAGGTGACAAGTGGGAATGGACAACAGGGCATGAATGGATGAACCGGCGTCCGTCCATATGCTGGCAAATGAAAAAAACGAATTGTGAAGAAAGAGGAATGTCTACCGGGAGGCAAATGAGGAAAGATGAGTCTCAGTTGTAGAGCCACCCCCCCCTTTTCTCCCTCCTTCTTCATCCTTCTATTCCCCATCTTTTCCTTCAGTTGATGATTATGGAGTCTGCCAAGTCACTGATATGGAGGAGATTCTATTAACACTTTGAGCCGCTGCACCTCAGCCTGTCTGCCTCTCCGGCTCTCTGAGGGAATCACAGGGGCTGGCAGCAGCCCAGGTATGAGGCACCGGAGCCGAGGGAGAGACGGCGAGTGAGCGAGCCCGCTTGGGGGTGCATCCAACAGGTGAAAGACAGCTCAGTCCACCAGGGCGAGATGGCACTGGTGCAGCAGCTGTGGGAGACTTACATTTCACATCGTCTGCATCAGAGCGAGAGCGCGGCGCCACGGCTGGTGTGAGAGTTATGCATGGACGCGCCTCATTACGGCCTGGCGATGAGTCATGCTGTTCAAATCGGCTGTCACTTGCGCTGAAGCTCAGGGACTAGGGGACGATGAACAAACACTGGTGATTAGCAGTGGAGAGTTAGCTGTCTCAGAAGTGTCTAGCCCTGCAGTGGAGAGCTAACTGGCTCATGCTGGGCTAATAGACTTTACTGTCATATAACTGAAAAGATAGTTGAGCTAATAAACCTGCTGGTTTTACAATTCTCCATAAAATTGAAAAAAAAAAGAAAAGGAGAGAAGAGATGTAAATGTCTATGAGATGTGGTACCATAGTATGAGTAGCTGGTTTTACAGCAGCTGGCTTGCAATACAACACTCATTAAACAGTCACTTGGTTTAATGGGGACTTTTATCAATGGCTCCAAGGTATAACTTTGCTGTATCATATATTGCTGTCCCATAGGATGTTAATATGCCTTCTAACTGTGGTTGCTTGCCAGAAATATGTTCACTTCATTGGTCCAATTAACAAGGCAAGCTTTCATCAAAAGAGCCCTGGGGGAACTCCTCCTCTGACAGTTTACTTTTGATTGACTGAACCTCTTTCCTCTATTGACTTGGGAAGCAACTACATACAGCACACATGGCGAAGCTCATTTGATTTGCAGCCGCGGTCAGACGTGTTCTTCAAACATGAGATGGTCGTATGCTGTCACTCAACCGAAAGCCAATATGCCAGTACGCCACGCTCATAACAAACAGCGGAGCTCCTTGGACAAGAGAGAACGTTCCTCTCTGCATTTCTGTTTACATCATTAGGCAGGTTGCTAAACTCATTTGATTCTCCACTTTGTGATGCCATGAATGGCTTTGGTCTCCGCTGTGCACAACCCACGGTAATTATTCAGCCACTGCGTTTGCTCATTCCTCAAGGTTAAGCTCCTCAGACAGAAAATATCAATTCCACACTCAAAATAACAAAACATATGCAAAATAATGCATCTATTTCATGGTAGCAGCTGCTGGATGTTTGCTATTCCAGACGTGACCACTATGACATCCATACAGATAAATTTAAATAGAATCATTGCATTGATTTACCCTCAATCCAAAACTTCTAGGTTGAATATAGGTAAAGGTTTAAATACAGCATGTTGAGGTATTTCATTGACATTATGGTGACAAGGGGTGGCCAAGGAAAGATACCATCACCTATCTGGACAGTAGTTAGAAACAATTCACCTTAACCCTCCAACCCTCCCACCTACCCACCCTCACCCCCTCCATCCATTCACCGACCCGCACCCATGCACACACCTACACACACACAAAGAATATTGATTGGTGGCCATGGTCCAAAGTAACATACACTTGACACTAGATTTAGTGTCAGGGCAGCCCATCTTTCCCTACAGTAATACTGTAAGCTTTCTAATTAGAAATTGCGAGAGACTAGGGCTTGTAATTCCCCAACTGGACAATACCCGTCACCATCCCAGCTGTGGATGCTTGCTGTTTATTTGTAACAAACCGCTTTACCTAATGACATAGAGGTTTCAAAATGTTTTTCATCTCCTCTGGCCTGGATTTGAATGCCAAAGGGTGGCATTATGGGAGGTATTTGAGGGTTTTATGAGGAGTAATTGATGCAGACCAACTGGGCTTCATGTTACAGGCCCTTATTACTTGGTAGCAGACCATCTATCCATTGGAATAAGTCAGGCACAGAGCAGCCCTGACCCAATTGATATTTCATGGAATAACAGAGCTCAGACATGCCTTCCCCTTTCATTTTTGGAAGGACTGTCCTCGTGCTCACTGCTTCTGGCAGTAATTAACATTAGCCACAAGAATTTTACAATACAACATCATTTTTTATGCTTAGGGTTTCATGTCTGGTTTGAAACAGTATTTGTACTGAAACAATGACCAATTGTCATATGGATATATTTGATGGTTTTTCAATCATTTTTCTATGTCACAGAAAACTATTGTTGCAAATGTTAATTATCACCAGAGGCTATGAAGACAGAGAAAACACCATGGGAATCAGGGCCCTTCTGAGCTGTAAATTGTACTCTTGCTCCTAACTTGGTAGCTGCTAACACACACTAGTTTTTCCCACATCTGTTTGCCACACTTACAACTTGGTCTTTGCATCTCAGCTATTTGCACTTGTTTCCCATGTGGATGCCAAGTTAATCAAACACTTGCCAAGACGATTCCATTAAGCCTGTAGTTTTGAACACTGTATATTGTGAGTTATTTTGAGAGCCGTGCTCTCTGAATTTTATTCATCTTTTATTAACAGCTTTATAAGAACATATAATTTGTTAACAGCTGCGTCCAGACTTTTCTCCTGCATGTCCACAGTGTTTAAACAAAGAGAAAGTAAGTCTGAGGAAAGATTGATTGAAGCATTGTTTTTCCACCAATTATCAGTAGTTCACTTTAATTGAGTGACTATTATATGTTGTTCCCAACTGCAAAGTTCTACCGAGACTAACAAGAAATGCTGCCAGTTTTTTCTTTTCATTTTTATCCACTTTTTTATAATCCTACTGTGCAGTTTGGATGACTTATGCTGCATTTGGTGTCATGGATTCTGAATAGAATCCCATTTCATTGCAAGTTTGAGGTGCTAAACTAGAGACTCTTATCTAAAGTAACACATATTAAAACTTTTTCCCATACTGTATGTCTTTCCTAGCCATATGAAATACAATGCATACTCAGTTTTGTATTACTGCCACCTCCTGATTGCAGTTACTGCCTTTTGACGAATGCCAACAGTTTCCTTTCACCACCCCGACCTTCAACCCATACAACTCACATCTGAATCAGACACTTCACAAATTCCTCTCCGCTTATTATCTCATGAGATCTGTAATGGAAGAACAAGCTGGTGACAGAGTTTGAAGTTCAGATGAAGGCAGAAGCATTCTTCACCCCTCAGTGGAAATGGAACTGAATTTCATGTCTTGAATTATATATACAGCAGTCAGCTTTTTGTGCAGTTGCAAAACCTCCGTCTTAAGAAACAAAACTTTTGTTTTTGATCCACCTACTTGTTGGTCATCCATTTGCTCTTGGTCCAGACATAATATATTCTGAACGCATAGAGATTACAGTACATGGAAGATCAGACTTGATGGCTGCCCGCCCCCTGGCCTCCTTGGAGGTACATATTTGTAGTCTACGCCCAGCAGGAGAGTTTGATAGTGAATTCAACCTGTCTCTTCACAGTATTTACCTTCTGCATAATATGCATTTCTAATGAAGGTGTATCTAGACCTACTTCTGGCTGTGATCAGAGAACAAACCCTCAGGGAAAGACAGCCGACAACGAAAGAATGAGAACAACGTTTGGATGAGTCACATTGAGACTCTCGGTGGAGATGCATACTGGTAGATCACAACAAAAAGACTGTGCTCACTCTCTATATATTGCTATCAAACATTCACATATATACATACATGCACACACACACACACACACACACACACACACACACACACACATACACAAACGGCCATTCATTCTCCTTGTCCCATTCTCCCCAGTTCATCTAATCTGTTCAGCTGTTTGCGGTTGCATTTCATGCTTTAGATGCACACGAAGCTGGCCCACATCCATCTCAATATGGCTTCGGTGTATCTTAAGCTGTGACCAGGGGAGCGGGAAGAGCGATTACCATCTCCTTCCCTCATAGCCACCTGGGTATCCTCTTACAGCGTGCAGGTGGCAGAGTAATGTGTATGTGTGCATGCGTGCACATGGGTGCATTTGCGGCTGCATGTGCATGAGGGTGTGTTAACCGGCAGATGCAGGTGTGTGTTTGCGTGCAGGGGGTTACAGTAAATTTACTTCCTCTTCGGGCCAATGGCCAAGCTGCTGCCACCCCCGCCTCCCTCCCCCACCCTGACAGCTCCATAGATTAGGCTACAGTGGGTGAGGCACAAACAACCATTTAGTATTTGCTGTGACCCATCTACACTGTTTAGACCACACCGAATGGGGACAGCCGCAGTGCAATTGAACAGGTATCACTCTCAAAATGGAGAAAAGTGTGTGTTCATACTGTGTGCAGTAACTCCTGTGGCCTATATAAGCAATAAAAATATTTCTTGTATCTCCACATTGAACAGGTATGAGGCATCTCAGAGTAGCATGGAAAAGCAAAGTGCAATATTGAGCTATTATTTTTACTCTAACCAAAGGTCCATCTGTTTATTTTTCATTAACAGTATGAAAAATAAGTAATAAAAAAAAAATCTGTGTTGAATCCTCGGTGGAATAGAAGGAGCCTCACTCTATCACTGTGTCCCATTAAGCCATAATATGGGTACAAAAGGCCATGTGTCAAAATGGGATAATTGAGGAGCTTTCTCTGACACGTTAGAGTCGTGCTTGGAATTTCATTAGTGGTAAATGACTGAAATAAAAATTTGATTGCGATAATTATTTATCAGAAATCTATTCGTTCAGACTTCCTGGGGCAGAAACTGAATGCTATTATTCTTTTTTTTTTTTTTTTTTTTAGTCTCTGAATCTGCCAGAATGAATTTCAGCAATTTTGTTCGGATGGAACTCTGTAGTTTTGGTTAGTATGGGCAGTTTTTGCTGTGGGCATCAATGATTGTGAAGGTCAACTGACTCATTTGGATTGTAAAAGCTACTTATCTCTCTTCATCTTCTTTTTCCCTTAACTACAGTCAGTGGGGCACAAGGTTGCATCCCTTAGGAAGCAAAGTTTTCAGTCTGAGCCTTTGCTGGAGACACAACCCACAGACCTAGAATATGTATTGGTGCACTCAGTGGCTGAGACTGGAGTCTGGGATGCATGCTGCATCCAATACACTGATTTGGTTCCATGGTGAGTTTGGTCTCTTTGCCACAAGAGGGAATGGACTGCCTAGCCCCTGGAGAGAGTTATGCACATCTTTGAGGGAGAGAGAAAGAAATAAAACAACGTGCCTACATTGCAAATGCCTCCATACACAACTAAACCAGTAGCCCAGCTCTCTCTCTTGCTC
>OMKZ01029386.1:0-11525 GCA_900302535.1 Neoniphon sammara
CAGCAGAGGATGGGAATGAGAACAAGAGAGATAAAGAGAGTTTACCCATGGTACAGTATACACCCACTTCTGACATCTCGAGGTCAATCACATTCCTTCCTTGTTTGCTCTAATCCTTTTTGTTAAGGGCTATGTGCTGTGGTGTGTCTCATCCACGTGACCAGCAAAACAAGACCAACACAGCCATTCGTATGAAGTAACTGAGCCCGCTTCCCTGCCTCTTTATGGCTGTTTACGATGGACTTGGTGTACTTGTAAATCTACCGTCCCTCTAAGAAAGCTCCATGCAGACCAGGTGTGTTTCAAGGATCAAACACTATCATTATATCCCATAAACGGAAGCAAATGCCTCCATGGAGTCCATATTATTTCCAAAGGCAGTGCAAAACGCGTAAAGAAAACCCATGTGTCTACACTGCGCTCTCTGTTCAGCTCTTTGACTGGAGCTGAAGGTAAGAGTTAGAGAAGGTAGAATCAGGAAGTTCAGGGTCCTTCTGTTATCCTCCACTCAAGCAAAATGTCAATCTAAAAACATATCGAACGTGCAATCCAAACTGTCTACTGCAATTTCTACAGCAGACTGGGCTACAGTGGTTCTCAGGGGGAGGGATGCTTCAGCCTCCCAAACAATGTAGACTCCTGCTGGGCAATTCCCAAGTTCAAAAATCCTGTAGCATCTTTCTCTCCTCATAAATTTTGAGCTAGTGGAAAAGAAATCACGCAGAAAAAATGTGTCCACATGCACTGCAATTGTTTTTGCAACTGTAACATTCAGACCAAAGTTAGAGTATCATTATCTTATCAACAGTGTGCTCCCCAAGTCCCACATATCTCAGAGAAGTGAGTGTTAAAATGGTCTGTAGCAGGCAGTTTTGTACAAAGCAATCTCCTGGAATAAGCAGCAAAGCTGAAAACGGAGTGATTTCTTCGGTGTGGACCGCTTGGTGGTTTGCCAGGGGCAGCTTCTCTGAGGCAGCACAAGAAAAGCATGGGTAAAACATAATAAACATGGGCCATCGCTTTTCAAACAGGCACTAACCATTTTGGCCATGTTAATCTGGTATCTGGATGCCAACTAAATAAAGGAAAAAATGAGATTATACCAGACTACTTGGATCATAGCTGCCGCAGCTCTATGTTAAAACCAGGAAATCCTCCACTTGTACACAGTAAGTGATACTTCCATCCTGATTTGGTGAGTTGGAAAGTGATTTGTGTTTTGTACTGTAGCGTAGGCCTCATCATGAGGCATTGTGGAGAATAGAGAAGTTGAGGGAATAGGGAAGTTCTTTGTCCAAATATGATGCTGAAAAAGGCATGAAATAACTTAAACATGCCATCAGTTTTATCAGAAAACTCCCACCCCAATTTCTCAAGAATTTCCACATGGCTCTGACATACAAGTGACGTGAAGGCCGTCTCCCACACAGGGCAGGGGAGATCACCCTCGCTTCACCCCCACACTGCTGCTGCCGTCTAAGCTAGAGGAAGTATCTGCTTCATAAGCATTAGCGATGAGGCTGCCTGCCTGCCTGCCAGTAAAGACTTCCAGACACCAGGCTGGCTATAATTAAGAAACAGTAAAACACACACCTAGTGAGGGCCAGGGCTACCACTTGAGATCAAAGACCACTGGCCCTCAGCGACAGGCTTTTTCATCAGCAGCCCCAGGTTTCTGCAGCCGTTTGATCTGAAGTTATGCAGCACTGCATGCTCTGCATGCTCTGCATTTTGGCTTTAACACCAACCAAAGAAAAAAATGATGTTCTGCATTAGACCAAGCAGAAGACCACATATCTGCTATAGTGTAGTACAGTATAGTATAATATAATATAGTATAATGCGCTATCATAGTATAACATTGCATAACATAGTGTAGTCCAGTATAGTAATACAGCATAGTGTGATATACTAGTATAGCAACAACAGTGTATTGTACAGTGTGTGTATATATATATATATATATATATAAATGACATGTTATGCTATGCTATGCTACATTATGCTGTGCTGTGCTATACTATACTACAGTATATTACTGTATGTAATACAATACTATGCTATGCTATGCTATACTATGCTACGCCATACTGTACCATACTATACTATATGCTACACTACATTATACTAGGCCTATACTATATTATGCTATGCAGTTATGCTACATAATGATGTACTGTACTGTGTTATGCTATACTACTCTATACTGTACTATACTATTCTATACTGTACTATACTATATTATTCTATAGTATAATATACTATACTATGCTATCCTATGCTATGCCACGCCATACCGTGCTATTCTATAGTATAATATACTATACTATGCCATACTGTGCTATATTATACTATAATATGTGATACTACACTATACTATACTATGGTACGCTATACAATGTATAGTATAACACAGCATAAAATATAGTACAGTAGCATTTAGAGTCCACTCTGACCAAATCCTCTTTTTGTCCCACTGACCTTTGGAGGCTCTAGCATCTTTAAAGTGACTTAGAGCCACTGCAGCGTTTACAAAGCAAAAGCCTTCACATCCTGTATGACACCTCAGAGGCTGGAGTCTCCTGTGAGGTTCAGCTATAAATGTCTCTGAGAAGAAAGACAGAGAGAAACAGGTCCTGCTTAGGGCTGAGCTGCTTCCTCCTGTTAGTGTCAGTGGAAATGGCCAAAGCCTGTTGCTCGGGGCACTGACTTTATGGTCCGACTGACATCATCTTTGTCCAGTGCATGGCTTTGTGTTCGCTCGGGCCATCTTAATATTAGATGGCCCCTGAGTTTGTTAGGACATGACCCTACTAGGGATTTTATACAGTATAGTATGTTATTTGACTATAACAGTTTGGACATTGAAATATTGCTGCAACATGTTACAGACTTGACATGTGAAGATGGATATCGTACACATGCAGCAAAGAGGAAACAGTCGTTTGGTTTCCCACAAAGGAACATTTTCAAATTAGGGGTTCTCACACATTGTCATACCACTGACACCAAAATGTGTTGAAATGTTAAATATGTGGTGAAACATAACCACATATATAACATGACAACCACATATCCAATTGACTAAACCACTTCCATGTTCACTATTTCTATTCATCATATTTCAGAGGATCTGGGTGAGCTTTCTGTTGTCAGATCTTATTCCTTAGTGAAGTGATATAATGTGATATACATGTGCAACTTAATAATCCCTTAACTCCTGGATGATGCAAGGGCTGTGTAATTTCCTGAAACATGCATTAAGCTACAAATGATCAATCCATGGATTTCTTCAGGTTTCGAGTTCAAAGACAAAACTAGCATGCTGACATTGTCTCTGCACAGTATCAAAAGCGAGGCTCCCACAGTGTTTTTTTTTTTTTTTTTTTACAATAAAATTAAATTCCAAAATTTCTTCTCCATAACTTCTCTATAACTTCATACCAACATTTCAGGGCCGTGCTAATGCAGTGTAATGTAAAGCAGCTTTTACAAATGCTACAACATTGAAAATCAGTTTTGTTTTAGACTCACAACAGCTGCTTTGCAGAGCCCTTCCATTTTACCCGGGCAGAGCCAGAGAACAACAGCTTTTCTGGTTTAGTAAAATTAGACTGAAGCCCAGTGAAGAAGGAAGGGGGTAAAAGAGAAGAGGAAGGCATATATTGCAGTACTAAATTATCTATGAACTTATCCCAGCTGACCTTCCAAGTTTGAACTAGCCATACTAGCCTGTAGATCTCTTGGTAAGCTAGTTAGCCTGCTGACCTTCCAAAACCATGAAAGCCACAGTCACAGTCATAACAAATGTGGGTAAAAATAAGATTTCCAGTTATAGTTCTGGTTTAAGGACAGTGGGTTCTTCCTTGCCATTCAAGTTTACCAGTGATCTATCATGTGCTGTGAAAAACTGTGGATCTTTGGCTCCGCCTACTGAGATTTAACTCAACTAATGAGATTATTTCTGCCTCCAGATCAGCTCTGCCTCTGAGAAACGCTTGTTAAACTGAGACTCCAATTTGCTGTGGCCACTGGGACACACTACACAATCTCTTCTTTATACTTCATAAAACGTACAGGTTGACAGTAGTAAAAACATTTGAAGTCTACAGTGCCTGCAGGGCTTCTCATGGTATTTATGTACTAAGGTTGCACTTATGTACGAAGGTGTACAGTTTAGCTCAGTTTATTTTTTTGCTCAGTTCAATCCACTGATGCTGAGATCTTAATCTAAATCTGGGGGAAAAAATCTGTTGTTTCTCTCACATCATCTGACGGTTGGCTCAGGTTTCATGCAATGCCAAAACAACAGCTTTCGGTTGCCTTCTTGCAAAGCAGCCTCTTCAGATTTCCTGGGAAGTCAGCCCATTTTTTTTTTCTTCACAAGTACCTACTCCCTCCACCTTTAAAAACACAGGTCAAAGGAACACACTTGCTTGAGTTTGCGCTTGCTGGCAGTAATGTCAAAACCCCAGCCTCCTTCACGCCTGTCTCTTGGAATTTCTCTGCATGTGCTGCCTTGTTACGGGGGTTTAATGTGGAAAGAATAAAGTCAACCCCTACAGAGAACCTCTTGGTCATCCTCTAAGAATCAAACCTAGAAGACACACACACACACACACACTCAAGCCTAATGAAATGCCGGGCGCTAGGCTTTGCATTCACGTTTCACAAAGATTTAAGAGGAGGCAGAAGAAAGCCCCCTGAGGATCTCTGCCTCGCTATCATCATCACCATCCCTGCATCCCTCTTTCAAGTGGTCTTACAGGCGCGGCGCTCTCTTGATATGCTGTGGTGAGATTTAGGCCTGTGACGGCTGCACCCACATTGGTGAATTTCATATGGCCGCAGGGTTTTTTATTCAATACCTTTAGATATTTCACAACAGAAGCAATTGTGCAATCTTAAACAAACTCTGGTAGTCACAGCTTAGTCACACCTTGGCTAGCACGGTACACTGAGATACAATGGAGTCATATGATGGACCACTAAAGCGAGTTTGTTTAATGAGCTGATTCTGAACTCCCTATCAGAAATCATTTTTTCAAAACTTTGCAAAACTTTACGCAACAAACTTCATTTCAGGATCTCTGGGTGCGGTTAGCTGTCCGCTGAGACTCTTTTCCTCCTGGCTGCTGTTGTAAGCAGACATGTTTAGCTGGCCCATGCAAGGAGCTTTTGGCCCGAGTCATCCCCCAATTACTGTTCAAGTGTTTTATGAGGGGTGATGGGGAGGATAGGACTGCAGACTTTTGTGAAGCACAAAGAGAACTGGTGTTTTATGCTGGGAAGTGGTCGGGGGGAAAATCCGTTGGGTTTGTGGGTGCAATGGATGGCCACTCACCCGTGACAAACTTCCTCACAAAAGCTATTCCCTCCGCCAGCTTGAGGAATATCTGAAGAACAATGTGCTGTAAAAAGGCCTGGTGCTGACGTAAAGAAAGGCGAAACTCAGGAGTTATGGACATCTAAAATCCCCTACTATGTTAGTTGATAAGGTCATGCCACTTTTGTGACGGAAAGACAGGGTTTGAAAGGGGGCAGGGGACTGAGGGGCTTTATGGCTGAGAAGGACTTACCAGTCCGTCACAGTTGTTAATGGCAACCGAGGCCCCGGGAACGTCCGTGATGTCACCAATGAAGGTACAGTCCGTCTTCAGCAGCTCGCGGCGCAGTATCCTCTCCATCCCGCCGGCGGACTCAGTCTCGTTGGCGCCCATGTCGGCGTCTTCACCCATGGTTTCAGTGACGTTCCCAAAGTCCTGGACCTCGTCGTGCCACTCCACCATGGCGCCCGGAGCCACCAGCCTGTTGTTGGGGCGCAGGCGGAGGTGGAACTCCTTCCCAAAAGCGGTGATGTTGAAGAAGAGCTTCTGCTCGGAGTCGCCGGAGGAGAACACCTCCCGCTTGACGCGCTGCTTGTGATTGGCCGAGAGCAGGTGTGACAGGTAGTGTCCCTGAGAGTCGGTGCTGAAGGGCGTGATGAGGCCATACTCCTTCAGCCTGCTCCTCAGTTGTTCTGTCAGTGAACACAAGCAGGGTTTTTGATTTAATACAACACAGAGAGAAGCAGCAGAAATCAATAATACACATGTAGGTAAAAGTGAATGAAATAACATTCTCCTCAGTTCACAGTCTTTTATTTTTTCGGTCAGAGAGTTCAAGTCATGTGGAGGGGATGTCATGCTCTGAGCTCTGTGGCTCTGCAGTGTTTCAGCCTTCACTCCCTCGAGGCTTCATTCACCCCTGCAGAGGGACTTGGTCAATCTTAGCAAGACCGATTCTGCCTCTTCTCAGCCATTAAAATTCTTAAAATTAATTCCAAGATTTATAGATCTGGTAAAACAACTACAGCCCACAGCTATTTGTCTGGATAACAAAAGCCCTTTCCCTTTCTCTGAACCCGAAGCTGTGGTGATACCACTGCCTCATTTAACAGTTACAAACAAAACTATTGATTGCCCCCCTGTACAGGATGGCAATCCATAAAGCTATGGCACAGTGCCTCATTTGCCCTGAAATTCTTCATTGGCTCATTTGTGGTCAACTTGATTGTAAAAGGAAGTTTATGGGCCTTGAAAAAGGCATCTTTGTTCAAGGGAATCCAAGTTTGGTTTGCCTTTCAAAATATGGCAGAGCGATTGAAAAATTTAGAAATAGGTGGAAAAAATGTAACATGAATATGAGGACCTTGTAATTATGTCCAAACAGGTGTTATTGGTAAAACTAAAATTACACGTCTGAAGAAATGACATGCTTCACAAATCACAGTGTGTGGACTCTGGACACATCAAGCAAAACGTGCCTGAAGGAAGCTTTTAAAGACATGCTAGATATTAGAGAACTGTTTTAATTACTGATAAAACCATACAGCGTTGAGTGGTGGAGGATGTAAGCGGCGTAATCACTATGACCTTGTTGTAAGGTTAAATAGAGATAAGGAAACCTGCTGCCCTCCTGTTGTAACTCTCACAGCCGAGGCAAACCGCATGCACGTGTCTGCAAAAAACATCAAAGGCCTGGTTTCCTAGTAAACGGGCTCATTCTTACTCAGTGAGCAAATACCCAGCAATTACGGCACGTCAGAATTACCATTTGCACAAAATTTTGTCATACGAACAGGGGCGCTGTCGGCTGTTTGACAATAGTCCCTGATCAGGTTTTGCAGCAGAGGTGCAACATCTACGATTGGTGAGATTTTACACATTAAATATTTCCCAACAGATTGGATTTCGCTAGAGAGCAAGTGTGACAAATCTCTGCTTTAGAGGATAAAAACGTTATTGAGTCATGGGTCAAAGAGAAGTCAAGAATTAGCTCAGTTCATTAGTGTGTATTTGGAGGAGAGGAGCTTCACTGCTTAATCCTCAAGAGGCCCAGCTCTAATCATGAAAGCCTTTCCTTTTACTTACAGCAAGGTAAGGAGCTGAGCTGTGTGTGCAGTGCTGGTTCATTCACACCTACAGCACATATGATAAAACTGCTTTTTTTCCAGCAGTTTTATCATAGAAAACAGGTATAATGTGTGATATCGGGAAGTTCAGCAGCATCCTTCCCCAACAAGGAACGACCACTCTGATCTAACCTGAACAGTTTCCAAAATGTGTGACTTTGGAAAGAACCTTTATTTCCAGTAAACGTTCAAAGTTTCTGTTTCTTTTGCCATGCGTGACACTTGCCCCCAGAGGAAATGGGAAGAAGTATTGAACTAAAAAGCGAATATTGGCGAAACATGCGTTGGAATCTTTATTTTTTGTAAGGGAGGAATTTGCAGAATCTTTCCTGCCGCGAGTCGCACTTTGAGCACCTCTGGCATTGTAGGCTAATTTGACAGGCTGAGAAACTCGGAAATGGAGATTTGAAAGGTCAGAGTCTGACGGTGAACTGTGGCGGTTCTGAAAAGACGACCGGCCACGATGTTGAGTGAAGGATGAATAGGATCCAGCAAAGAGCGGGACTAGACGGCACTTAGATTCTACCTGTTTGATTATTCTAAAAGGTCATCCACTCCAAGGGCTGCCAGCATCCATCACCCATACAGTCACTCAAACATGACTCACTGCCTTGAAGCTACAAACTTATTTCAAACTGAATATATTTGTTGCTCGAATTGCTGTATTCTGCCAAAAAGAAAAAGAACTGCTGTAAAGTCTATTTGAAAGAAAAGTAAACAAAACCTTCAGCTAATTTGTTTCTTTCTCTTCAGACTTCATCGTTTTATTGTATTTGGAGGATTTGAACAATGTTTTCACTCCATACAATTTTGCCCTTCTTGCCAGCAAATCTCGCAGGTATTGTGTTTTCTTTGATGGGACTTGTGGGTGTACAGTAGACTTGGCTTCACAACACCCAGGCACTTTCTGAGGTTTCAAAGAAAAAACATAAATCACCACTAATTGTGAAAAAAGGGGGTTCTTTTTGGTGTTTTTTTCTGTCTAATTTCTTCATTGATTTCCAAAAAAATATGAAAAAGGAGAAAAAGGAGAGTGCAATAAAAGGGCATCCAAAGCACACCAATCATCTGTGATTACTGATCATTTGAAAACATCAGAGAGTGGATGCAATAGTCATTCTGTGCTCCATTATGGGAAATGGCAAATTCATTTAATGCCATTTAATACCAGTGCCGTCCAGCTAAGAAGCGACCTGGCCTGAACTTTGTTAGCAAGCAAAGACTTAATTAAAAAAATCTGAGAGGAAAATATTGTTCAAAGCAGCTTATTACGACAGAAATATGAAGTCTGAGCGATATTTGAAATGTTGAGCAAGTTTTTGCCCTGATGCAACCCAGCCCTGAAGAAAGAGCAGATTGAACATTTTACAACTACTTATTGTTCTGCTCTTTTTTACATAACTTCCAATCTTTTTTGTGAGCGTGTCTTTGATCCTCATCCATCAGAACTGAGAACAGTTTTCAGATGAGGAACAGCACGTCCACTGTGAGCTGACAAATTTTAAAAAATGGGCAAAATGGTGGCTGACGTTTGTTCTATTTCCCATGAAGCTTGCGTGACCAACTTGGGAGCAGCAGATTCCCTCATGTTTCTCCTTTCATATGGCACCCAGATCCCTGCTGAAGCCTCAACACAGCACCCAAAAAGGAAAAATCCACCCTCAGACACTCTTTGTCGTATAATTCTGTGATAATCGATGCTTTAGTTTGTGATAAAGTGCTGTAATTTACCTTTGTGGCAAGCCCAGTTTCCCTCAACCTGCCTCATCCACTTCTGATTCAGTTCCTATATTTCCCAGAATGCTTTTTGACAACCCAGAGAAATCAGGTATGAACTTGTTGCTTTTAGCTGTGCGTAGGTGGGTGGATGGGTAGTATCGATAATAATTAGGAGTGAGTATTTCTAGTGAAGAAAAAGTGAAAGTTGCCTCTTACTGAGAAGGCCACATGTCTTACAGCTGCATTGCATTCTGGTCTATTGAGTCTCATGTCAGTGTAGCCTTTTATAAATCCCAATACAGTGGCACTAGAAAGCTTTATAAACCGTAATGGGGGAATTGGTTTTGTAGCATATACAAAATAAAACACAAATAAAAACACATAAGCATCTGTCAAGCCAATTATGGACAATTTCTGCCCACATGGTTATGGTTAGGGTTTTGATTGGCTGAGGGCTTTCACAGCTGTCACATCAAGGCTGTTTGAGCGAATAGGCAGTAGATGCGCTTGTAGGCGTATCTTGGCCAGAACAATCATAATAACGGGTAAGTGGAGAAATTGGTCTCTTTGCCTCTTCCGCGATGGATTTCTTCCTGATTGCCGAACGTCAGGGCAAATTAACTGGCGGCTCTAGAAGGAAAGCCCCATTTTCTGCTGTCAAACTCCATTGTGCTGGAAATATCTGGACGTGATGTTGCGTTGTCTACGATTGGGCACTTATGCGCAGGAATAAGAAAATTACAGCACTAAATGACAAAGTGGGTCCAGAACGGCAAGATGCATCACCAGTAGCTACTTTTTAATGGAGTTTAAATCTTTTAGAGTGGATTTTTCCTTTAAAGGCTGTTGAATTTGCTGTAACCCCGGTGTCTCGGGGTAAAAGGAGGGCATCCACAAAATCAAAGGATGATGCATTTGCCGCCATGCCCACCTCAAAATCCCCCCTCCCCTCGCACAGTAGTGCAGGTATGACATTAGACTGAACTAAACGCTTGGAGATAGGGGAGATTGCGCGCCTTAAGGTGCTCAGGAGATAATGCGGGGTGTAAAAGGGGATCCTGCGTCGCCACTGTTGCAGCTCACTTGTTTCTTAACCTCAGAATGGATAACAGATGTGCAGGATTTAGAAAAGGAGTTTTCTTTCCTGTACAACAAAGCCCTTGAAGCGGTCCACTCATGTAATATGTGTGTGTGTGTGAGTGTGTGTGTGTTGGTGTAGTGGAGGGGGAGGAGGAGAAGGGGGGTGTTACAGAGCCTCTCACACAAACTCCCCTCCCACTTTGATCTCAGTGCACCCAAGTTGTCCTGAGTAACTTCAGTGGCTATGAGAAGAAAAAAAAAAGCACAACCTCCTACTCCCAAATAATTCAAGCTGAAGCAAAAGTAAATAAGACTTACCCTCTCTATCTACTTCACCAGCCTGCAAAGAAATGACAAAAAACCTCATTAAATACAGTCCAAGCCAAGCAAACAATATTCTGAGACTGAAATATCCCGCAGCAGCAGTACCGTCCAGCCGCATTTCAGACCCGTAGGCTTGACCAGCTTGTAAAAATTCAACAGAAATGCTTCTCTTTAACATCTCTTATGTAACACAGTAAACTCATGCGTCTCTACATGTATTTGACAGAGGAGCCAGTGTGGACATTTACTGAGTCAAATGTGAAAACGTTTTGAACGTGGAAGAGGAAAACCTGTTGCTGTCTCGCTCGCTGACAGGCGCACTTTACTGCCACGACCGGGATTTCGCATTAATTGGGTCGCTTTCTGTCGCAAATGTGCACACTGGACGTAAAATGAAGCAACAGTGAAGCGATACGGCCACTTACCTTGTCAGCTGAAGTCAGAGTCACTACAAATCCTACAAGTAACGTGAGTGATAGGACAACCATCACGAGTCTATTAACTTTGACGACAGGGTGAAGAAAAAACACCAAACTTATCCCAATGCAAAAGAAACAAAAAAAAAATATTAAAAAACTTAGGGTGCCAAAGTCGAAAAAGTGAAAAGACACAACGCAAGTATGACCCCGCTCATTCAAAAGTTATCAACTTCAAAGTGGATGTGCAAACTGTGCTCTGTTGTACAAAAAAAAGGAAAAAAAGTTGTTAAAGTTTCATTAAAAAGAGGAGTTAGTTGCGACACTTTGGGTCAGTGTGTTTCTGTTGACTGAGTTTCTAGAAAGTTTGTTAGTAGGACATCCCTCTGCCGCTGGCCGGACAGAGCTGCAGTGTGGGTGAGCTGCTGCAACCTGGCACTTGGCTCTCTGGCTAATAAACTGCAGTCCAGCCCTGCGTGACGTCACTCTGCCCTTTCCCATCTGAACACATGGTGGGACAGAGGAGAGGGGCA
>OMKZ01029386.1:12266-29085 GCA_900302535.1 Neoniphon sammara
GTATGAAAAAAACAAGAGATGAAAATAGAACAATAATAAGAATTAGAATAAGAATAATAAATATAAAATATTAATGAGATTAAAAAACAGTTACATACTACTATTAATACTAACTCTTATAATAAATATTATTTGTAGGTGTATTAACAGAAGTAGTCTTACACATCACACACTCTCCTCAGAGATTTGTTTCAGCACAAAAATCATCCCCAAAAAAAATGCATTTGTAAATGTGGATGTCACTCAAAATATGTTCTGGACAATGAAAATTCATTTTCTTTCCAAGAGCTGATGACAGCCATTAAAAATGCTGTAGTAGTAATCCTTTAGAGCATTTTAGAAAAATACTCTATGCCTTTAGAAATATTACAAGAATATCATAAAAAAATAGTTTTCTGGTATTCTCCTATATACCATAGCAGATAAAACACAGAACACTAATTTAAACTTATACTTATACTGGGTGCCACTCATAAACTCATTTCTGTGCCACAAATGTGTTATAGCATGCAATGGGCATGTAATTTGAATCACTCTAGTGATCATGTGATATGCAAATTTATTTTTGCATGTCATCTGCATATACAAATACCTTTTGGGTCATTTTATATATTGAAAAATATCTGTACTCTGAGGTGTTATGCATATGAAATGTATTTTTTCCATGTGGGATGAATGTAGGCGGATTTTGCTCTGAGGAGGATGGTGTGAAACTTTTTAAGTACAAAAGACTATCTCTTTTCACAAATGCTCAGATGTAATAATTCAGGTTTTCAGACACTCCTCCTCCACTTTCCACTTTCTTATGCACCTCCAAGACAAATGGGAGTAGATTCAGTGACAGTGAGGGATTTGCACGTCTTATGACTAAAAGGGTAAAGTCTGACTTAAAATACTGTAACCGCGCAATGAATTTCACATGAGCCGTCTCTGTGAGCAGCAAAGTTCCTGTCTCAACTGACAGAAAAGCTCTAAACGGGGGGAAGTCCTGCACCGCATAGGGGGCGTAGCATGAATTTGCAGCTGTAGTCTCCCACTCTCTCTGTCTGTCTCTTGTCTTATCTCTCTACTGCAGCAACACTGCAAAATAAGGAAGAAAAGCCACAAATTCAACTGTGCAAAGGGCATCTGATCATTATTATAGGAGCAGGCAGGGAAGCCTTGAGTCAGAGCAGCTAATCGCTGTGTAAAACATGGAGGAATACATCACAGTAAATGCCTCCACTCAGTGTCAGCTTAACAAGCAGCCTAATGGCTCTGGCCCACACCTGAGCGAAGAGCAATGACATGTATAAATATTGATGATTTCACAGGAGCTGGACATGTGCTATTTTGACACTTGCAGACTGGAATACGAATGGCAGCAGGATGGCCTGGAGCTCCGGAGGTCAGGCACCCAGCTGCATGGGGCTCGGGTTCGGTTCCCCCGTGCGGCCGCACCTGCTGAAGTTTCCTTGAGCGAGATGTTTAATCCATACCTGCTGCGGGGGTGAAGCACCGGCTGGCTGACCCTTTTCTCAGCCGGAGGGCAAAAGGAGAGTTTACCCCCTGGGGCTGTGAGTGAAGTGAATCAAATCAGAAATACTCCAGAGGCTTGTATAATGTAATGTAATCCTCGCTTTGGCAGCTTGAAATGATGGTGATCTGGAAGATCAAGCTGTTGCACACTCAGTCCCGTAAAACTCCTGCACACCCAATCAGTGACTAAAAATAACAAGTTTTATTATTGATGAAACATACCTTTCATATATAGGCCAGAAGTGTTCCATAAGAACAGAGACCTCCATTTAGATACCGCTCCTTTTTTCTATTAATCTAATTTTGTGAATGTAGATGAGTATTTTACATGCAAACAAGCCAGTGACCTATTTTATTAACCCATAAAGTCACAAAAATGTTCAGCAGATGATGTTTTTATACTGACTTTTGGAAACTTTAATGCCATTGAAACGCAATCTTTTGAGTGGGTAAAATTTTATTTGGGATGATGTCAAAGAGCATACTTGAAGCAGCAGGATAAATGCATACAAACACACAAAAATACTAGGATATTTTGGGCACTGGAATGGAATTCATATTTTTTCAGGATGACCAAAACCCATAACAATCCAGAAAAAACCTGTTCATGTGGCGACCCAAACACTCATTGAGCCTCCGGGTAGGAACCTAAAAATGGAAAGTGTTGCACTGGCTCTTTTAATGAAATCACTGCCCCTCCTGGACATGATTTGTTGGATGATTTCCCCCCTATGCCCTCTCCTTAATTTAATACCAAGCAAAGAAGCTGGATTTGGTTCTGTTTTTCTGATTTTGGTGTTCTTAAGCAGAAAAGCGTCTCTGGTTCTTGAAGTCTTTTTTCAGAGACACTTCAGTAAGAATGGAGACCGCCTGCAGGTGTCTGACTCAGCATCCCATCAGCCTCCAGACAGGCCGGCTCCCTGCATTGAGGGCTGATGAAGGCACTTTACTCATTCATATTCCTGTCTGAACCAGATGAGTAATACTGACATGACAAGAACTTTGCTGTCAACCTTGCTCTTATGTAAAGGTGAAATCTGTAACTTTCTGCCCAGTGATGATGGAGGAGCATCTCATGTCTGGCAGAGTGAAAATGTCACAGACCAACCAGGTAACACAAATGTGAATATTTTATTTATTTAAATATTGAAATATGAAGGTAAAATAACATGGGATGATGTACACATGTTGATGTGACAGCAGGTTTACCGTAAGAAGCACTTTGTGTTTCACTTGGACTGTCCAAATATTATTTTCCGAGTAATCTGTCTGTATCTGAGATTCCAACAGGAGCATCTGAGTTTGATTAATCTGGTTTATAGTACAACGGCTCTGTTTTGAATTTATTGGCACTGTCAACCAGGAGAGGTGTAATCCACGAGCCGACTGATACTTTGGACATTTTTCAATAACAAAATATGGAGAGAGTGTCCAACCACAACTAATGTGCCTGTTTGAGTTTTACAGCACTCCATCATACACATGGATAACATAATTACGTACCAATTAAAAAACATTACAGATTTAAACCATAATAAATGGTGGCAAACCCTTGTCCTCTTCTCAAATGTCATTATTTTTGTCTCAAAGTGGTACACTGGGAAAAAATCTTCATTTTAACAAGCCATTTTGTCTCATATTCAGTGTTAAAAATCTTGTTTTTCTTCAAAGAGCGTAAAGAAAAATCTGCCAGCGGGATGAGATAATCCCGCTTGTTTCCAACACAGTTTCTCTTGTTTCAGGAGTCTTTCTGGGAACAAGTATAAATATGTTGAAACAAGGCAGAATAAGGCAGATCAGCCCACTAGGATCAAGAAAATAACACTTGATTTAAGAAAATTCTGGAAACAAATTGATTAGCATTGGAAACAAGTGGGATTATCTCATCCCACTGGCAGGTTTTTGACCTTGTTTGAAGAAAAACAGGATTTTAACACTGAATATGTGCTTGTTGTTATGAAGGAGGCCTTGACAGATGACAATTATTGAAGCCTTAATGCACCATCCACAGTCGAACATGTAATGAAGTTAAATGATGGAAATCACAGAGCGCTTTGTCCATGTCGCTCAAGCTGGCCGGCGTCACGCTGGTCCTTCCTGTCTGCGTTGTCCTCAGGGTCACTTCACACCAGGGACGCTTCGTTCGAGCAGGTTGTTCAAACTCGTTTCCTCTCATAGTTCAGTTCGTTTGGGAAGGTGAGAACAGCGCCATTAAAACTTGGGTGGCGTCAAATAACCACGGCGAGACACCGGGAAATGCTTCTCAGTCAGGTGTTTGTTAGGACTGAGAATCGAATCTAAACTAATTAGAGGAAATGACCCCGACATGCAAGGGTTTATGGGTATAAGGAGACGGACGTTGACGCAGTTCCTCTTGCTTGGAAAACCGAGCTTTTAAAAGCAACTTAGGGCAAACCTGATGCTAACTGGGGCAGCGATCGCAGAGACACTTCCATTACGCTTATCTGAAGTTCCACAGACTGGAATCCAATTTGTTTTGACTCCCCGAATCAAAAACCTGGCAGGATGACAGGTTACCAAACCTCCGTCCAATAAACGAGACTACTTGTGAGTCCATGTGATATTTTTTAACAAGCCCTGCTTCGCTTGTAATTGGGTGAACTCAAATGAACTGAATATGAAAAAAAAATGCAAAAAACAGTAAACTTTTCCACTATGGTTTGGACCAAAGAAAATGAAGTGGAGGAGCGATCGTGCCCTGAGACGCTGTGTGAGGCGGCAGCGCTTTGGCCGCATCACACATGGAAGACACATGATCGTATATCACTGCTTTTATTGGGCACAGCTAAAGGACTGTTAGAGGGCTGTGTCAAGACGTTCTGTTCACTGTTTCTGCCTCACACACACACACACAGAGAGAGAGAGAGCTGGCCTCTTATTCCACTGTAATAATTCAAAAATCACCAGATAAGAAGAAAAAATAAAAAAAATGACAATTCTGCTGTTTGCTTGTGTTAGCGATTGAGTCTGCCAGGCCGGACTGTAGGTGAGCTGACTGCAGATAAGGAAACCTGATTAACTGGAACATCTGCACGCCTCATGGCTTCATCGCCATGGGAGAGAAACAGAAAGACAGACAGAGAGAGAGAAGAGAGTAAAGAAAGATGAAGTGGGTAATGGGGGTAGGTAGAGGCGGAAATAAAAGGAAAAATGAGGGGTAAGAAGGAGGTATAGACCCAAAAATAAAGGGTAGGAGGACCAAAAACTGAGGGTGCAAAGTAATAACAAAGAGAAGGGGAAGAGGTCAGGATTTTTCTACGAGTCAAGGTTTGCTGGTTTGTTAGTTTTTCAACATCCTGTTCATCCTTGACCCGTTACAGAGAAAGACCCTCTGACTTCCTTCATCTGGCCTGGGAGTCCAACATCTGGTCTTTCTCGCAGCCGCGGGATCCAGACAAATAAGTTGCTGTTATAATTGGCAATGAATCACTTGAAGCAAATTGAAAGCAGGCCTGTGCGGCGAAATCGGATTTCTACGCAGATAGTGTGAAGAAATTAAACCCATGAGGTTAGGGGGAAGGATTTTTTTTATTTTTTGTTTCTTTTGTTTGTAGCTGTTTGCTTTGGTAGGACGTTTTGGGGAATATCGCCGGGGAGAGCAGATGTCTGCTGCTCACATAGGTGCGGCAACGGCTTCCCTTGTCGCTTATTAGCTGCCATGTGTCGTCCTCTGATTCCTGTGAGGTGGACAAATGAAATTCCTCCCGTATTGTTCCCCTGTAAAAGAAAAAGGGCTGTTTCAGGAAATCCCTGCGCCCTTACAATTTTATATGGGCGTAAAACCCAACATCAGCACCCCCTTTATTTCCTGTTTTTTATGCTGTTCCTTTAAAGCTCCACTCCAAGCCTCATTATCCTTCATTTGTCATTTATGTTCTAAATATTAGCCGTATAACGAGGCCACAAAAGTGGCACGTGAGAGAATAAACCTGCGTTCACTTCTGACCAAAAAAACGACACTTGTCAACATCATAATTAGGGATTTCTTGGGAAGACGAAGTCAAGATCTTCATGCTCTTCAGCAGTTTTGCAGCAAGTAAATGATTTTGCCAGGCAGTCATAAAAGAGAAAAAATGTATATTCATGGTTAAAACCCATTGTTTCAAAAGTCTTTAATCATAGTCTATGCTTGGCCTGTGTTTGGGTAACTGGTGCTCAGTCAGGGATAATGAATACATAGCTCTTAACATGTGATCTTAATTTGTATAATTTAGCAGAGTGAAAATAATCCCAATGGGAGGACAGAGCCATCAGGGAGTCCAGACTGAGGGAATGGCTAACCTAATTACAAGACATAGGTATGTGCTTTGAAAGTTGGGTTTCTCTAAAACGACAACTATCGCCGCGCTCGAACAAAGCCTCACCCCCTCGCATTATAAAAGGGGGCAAGCCCGGCCATTTCAAAGAAGGCATCTGGATTGTTTTCTTTTCTCTCCTTTGCGCTTTGTCCCTAGACAAAAAAAACGGCCCGACACAATGACTTGTGACGTCTAACAGCCACGTTACGCCACAGTGACAATGTGCAGCTAGGTGGTGAGCAGGGCAGACGCCCCGTGGGGTCAGCGCGGGTTTTGTCCCCGGGTGTCACCGTGACAGAGGGAAGGTACGGCAATAAAATTCCTCGGTGCAAAAGGACGGCATTCCAGCGCAGGGAGGGAGTGCTGGAATTTGACATAATTTAAAACATCGTTGTCATATTCTGAATGGGAGCCCCCGTCCCCCCCTCCTGAGAGGAGACAATTTATTTTTTTTCAGCTGTTTTGTTTTCCGCGGCTCTTACGTAAGCATGAGCGCCTCTGAACAGTCTTAAGAAGAAAAGCAATTAAGTTGGGAGGCACAGAGGGCTGCTGTGGTGTGTTATAATATGCATATGAATAGATGGGAAGCGATTAGCTGCAAAGTCTGCAGGGATCAAAACTGCTCACCTAACAAGGATATCAAGTTTCAGCGTGTGCAATGAAGGGAAGATTCATTTTGACCCCAAACAGTCAATCAGCCTCTCTGGGCAGCACTTGGCATGTTTAGTTTTGGAAGAAGAGGCACACAAAGGCATGGGTGTTTTATTTTTTCGCTCTTTTTATGTTCAAGACTTATATATTTTTTAATTGTCATTCACATTGGAGTCATATTGTAACGCCTGGGGAAAATCCTGAGCTGCACAGGAAGTGATGGGATCGTCATTTGTAGCAGCACCAACAGCAGTTTATTTGGAATAAACAGAAGAAGAAGAAGAAGAAGAAGAAGAAGTGCTTGAGCAGAAAGAGACACCATGGCTGAACAGACAAAGAAAAGAGCGCCACCTACAGAAACTCAAACTTTATCAACAGGACATCCGAGGACAGAGACGTTACAGTCCCGCCCACACTGTTTGATTGACAGGTGACCTCTGGGCCGTGCGGCGCAGGAACACTACAGTGATGAGCGCTTAGCAACAAAGATGGAAACAAAATTTTTGAAAGTATCTTGCAGGTTACCACATTAAACAGCATAAATTGCTAACCCTGTTCTTTTGTTAAAAAAAAATAAATAAATAAATAAATAAATAAAATTACCCTCATTTGGTTTGCAAGTCTATTGGAAAAACTGGGGAATAAAAGAAATCTTTTATTCTATATATTTATGATATATAAATATATAAATATTCCATACAGAATATCAATATACCATCAATTTTTATACCTCACAAACCAGTTTTTTTCTTTTAAACTTTTTACTGTATGACTTACATTTTACATGTCCTATCATTGTTAGCTTTTATTTAAAATTTTGCTTTTAAATGTATACCCTGCTCCTTGTGAAGCACTTTGCATCTTTTGTCATAGAAAAGTGCTATACAAATAAAATTATTGTTGTTACTGTTTTGAGGATATGTTCTGAGGCACCTGTGTGACACCTGATGGCAGCTCTTACCCAATTACCGCTCGGCACATGGGAATGAAACCACTGGTGTCCGACACTCCCTAACTGCCAGCATCTTCCAGCTGTTTCTGAGGAGAAAGAAACAGCAGAGCGTCTGACAATCTCTGAATCTCAACTACATTCAGCCCAACAGTGGAGCCAGCATCTGCAAACACACACTGACCAGGAACAGTTTTTGTGCATGTGTGTGCGTGCGAGCATGTGTGTGTGTGTGTGTGTGTGTGTGTGTGTGTGTGTGTGCAGCCAAAATATGTGTCAAACCAGGTCATGTTTGTTTGTATAGGCCTTAATCACAGTTACAGTGTCAAAGGGCTTCACAACACTCGCATAATGAAAACAATAGAGGAAGATGACACCTTCCAGCCTCACACTCTCAATGAGAAGAAGGAAAAACTCATTAGGAAAATTTCATTAGGAAGGAAAATAGAAGAATTCTCCTCCAGCATGTGCAATGGGTGCAAACAGCAGGCAAGCAATATTAATACTGTGTGGTGACCAGTGTATGTGTTTGTGTACCTTAAAGCATCTGAGAAGAACTTCTGCTGACTCGCTGCAGCGTGCAAATTGGACAAGAGGAAACCAAACCCCAGTTACACCTGGTCGTTTTATGCATCTTGAGCATCTGGATTTTATAAAACATAAAAATGCTGATGTAAACGCACTCAAGACGCATATAAAATGTACACAAGGATGATTACTGAATCATATCCAGAGGTTTGAGACATGTATTTGAAACAGATGTTATATACATTTATATACATCCATCTCTCCAAGACAACCAACATCACCTGGAAGTTATGGCCCTGTTTGTGCTAAGTCCCGCCCACTGCCATGCCATGATTGAGCCTGATTGGCCCAAAATATCTGTACTTTTTGAGTTATCCTGCTGATGGATTGATGGACGGTTGGACAAGGACTAAAACAACCCATTGCCTAGAGGTTGCACCTCCTCAGCTGAGGTAATCATTAATGCAGTCCAGCACACTGAAAGTGCCGAGCGGGATCTCCTCCCGCCAGTCTTGGCCTCGTTCTCACATCCATCATACAAAAAAATAAAAAATGTAAAGCAAACAGACTGTTTGGAAGCAGCTAGTTTGTGCTCCAAAGGGCTGAAAAAACAGGAGGTAAACAAAAAGTAGATTGTCTTTTTGGTTTGGTTTGTTTTGTTGTCAAAATAGCAATTAAATTTCAATCCGGTTGACTGGAGACGCATCCGACAACCAAGTGTAAAAGTAATTAGCCTGATTGCACTCAGCATACAAAATGTGTCTTGCATAATCATAAATCAATGCGATTGTTTCTGATCACATAAAAATCCAAGTATAAATCAAATCCAATTAATCAACTGGATTTCAAATGCTTCTAATGTTTACATTTGGATTATTAGGACATCTGATTACTGATATTTGATGACTCAAGACACATTTTGTATGCCAAGTGTAAACAGGGTAAATGTGGCCTGTAAAACAATGGTTAGAAACGAGACTAGAGGAACCTCCAACACTGATTTAAACTGAGGCGAGTCCCACACTCTGCTGCCTGCCTCTCTCTGTCTTCACGAGCCTCTCTCCAGTAGCTCGGCTCCAGTGGAAAACAGCCATAAACCGGGCTGAGGCAGTGAAGGAGGTGAATTAGTGGCCCCCATACAGAGTTAGAACTGGGTCACGTTTCCCTGACTGATCGTTTTACACTTCAGCTTGTAAACAGAAGATGAAAAAGACTGCCACCCAGGCATCGTTCACCTCCTTTAGCTGCTGCGTGGCTCTTATCCTCACTCGCTATATGACACGTTTCCAGATGACCTTAACAAGCGGCTTTTTGTGTCGACCTCATGAAAACAGAGAGATCGATGAGAAAGTGTGTGTGAGGTAATTCTGTGTTTTTTCGGCGCTAAGCTACAACAGTGCTCCTGCTGACTGAGCTCTGCACACGTGGCTACATCCAGCGTCCTCAGTAATCCCCTCCGAAACTTTCACGGTGTATTTATGCAAACAATCAATTTGTCACATAGGCACAACTGAGCGCTCAGCAAACATTTATGATTCAGTGTTGCTTGGGCTAAATAGAAAAGCACCTGAGTGGAAAAATGAAATATGTGCAGACGAGGGAAAATACCACCAGCTCATTCTCATTGTTAAGTCTTTAGTTAAGCTCTGACTTGTACAATATTAACTTCCATATATCATTATCAAATTGATATTGCAAGCATAGAATAATGTTTGTAGGAGGTTTATTTAGTTTATTCTGTTTTTCTTCGTGTTTATAACCATGAAATGTGCAGATTGACATATGAGCCTCATACCTTATTCACATCATTAAAATGACCCCCAGGCAGGTATCTCTCTCACATTGTCCACCCTGCTGCTTTACAAAGGCTTCCTGGCTTTTTTCTACAGTCAGGAGGCTTCCCACTCAGTTAACCTTTTACAAACAACCGCCTCTCGGAGGCCTGCCCACTTTCCTCCACAAACAACGTATTTACCAGAAGCCTGGAACATTTTTACATATAAGCAGCCCAGGGCAGTGTATTTGGGCTTATGATTATGCATCCATTAATAATATCCAAGAAACAAGGGCATTATGCATTCCTAAATCGGGAGACAAATTGCAAATTCAAAACAACGTTCCAATAATGAAAGGTAAAAAGGTGCCGAGCGCGGGGCAGGTTTGCTGCAGAAACATTCTTCATAATAATGCATAGGAGATGCACGGGGCAGGTTTGAGGAAAAGGGCAGGGAGGCTTGACACCAAATCGAGTTATGGCAGTTTGGGATTTTTCATTATTTTTTTATTACCTCTGCCGGTGGGGTTGGATGTCTCTAAGCGGGAAAGCTCTAATTGGATTTGGATGAAACTTTGCGGAAGGTTTGGTCATCATGGGACAACGAAGAACTGATTAACTCTTCATGCCCACCAGCCTGAGCGGGCAGCGGTGGCACATAACTTCTGAACAGATTCACATAACAGCATCAATTTGTGTGAGCCTGTCAGCAGACAAAGAGACAAACCTCATTATTGGCCAAGTTAGAGAACAGGGGGCCACTGGAGGGCTCATATAATAATTACATTTTTCCAAAAGTTGGCACAGAGGTAGTTGAGTGACCTTAATGGCTGCTGAATAAATTTAGTGCTGATTGTGATAATTAGTTGAAATACCTAAAAGCAATTGAAGAGGCGTACTGTATCCCATGTCCCATTTCAGGTCCAATCATGAAAATCTGGTGATGTGAAACAGGTTGGTAATGGGTTATTAATTACATTAATATTAATATTATTACATTTTGGTAAAAACTCCAACATGTGGAACAGGACAATAGCATAGTATTGGCAGAGGGTTGGGCCGCTTTGTCTATACTTTCAACTTTTTAATTTCTGTTTATGTTTGGCTTGTTTTCAGTGTGGCTTTGGAAGTATTTGTTCTTTAACTTTTTTAAATACATAAATGTCTAGTTTTAGTTTAGTTTTAATTAAGTTTCAGCTTTAGTTTTAATATTTTGGTAAGAATGGTGTTTTTTGAAGGTGGAATGAACAGGTATTTTCAATATGTTGGCAAAAGACACTGGAAAACAAACAATAAATGTGAATTGTTTAAAAAATCTTTAATGAAATTATTGATTAGAGTTAAAAGAAAAGATATAACTAATTTCCATTTTCTTTCCTCCCATGCATATTAACAAAAAGAAAAAAATGGATGAACATTTCAACAATATTTTTATTTGATTTTAGTTTTGCAAACCAGATATTTTTGTCCATTTTATGTCAACATTTTTGAACAACTCTTTTTCCTCTTGGTTCCAGTTTGGGATAATAACCTCGCCATCAGCTCTGCAAACACAGGCGGCCGTCTGTTCCCACAACTTTTCCCTCCTGTGCCAAAACCACTAAAATCACCAAATCACCCGACCGCCCGTCACCTCAGCAGATTCTGAAGCGCCCGGCGCCCTCCTTCACCGGGCCTCCAGAGGACTTCAGCACCAACATCTGTCAGTGTGAGCCGAGCGTCCTGCTGGCTAATGAAGCTGCCCAATGAGACGTGGAGGCAGCAGGATGAAGATGAAGCGGAGTTTCACCACAGTCTGCACCGAGGAGCCGACCGCCCTCCTCATCCTCACCGATTTTCCGTTGCTGTGCTGGATCATTAACGGATTCATCTTTATTCTAGAACTGAATACTCACAGTCACACACACATGCAGTCATGCATATATGCACACACACATACAAGTACAAGTACACACCCATTCATGTATATGCATATGCACATTTCATAAGCATGTCAAACCAGGTTCATTGTGGCTCCATTAAAAATACAGGTGAGCTTTTAAAAAATAAACTTTACTCATTCTGACAGAAAAACATTCCTCAAAGCGGTAATTCTTTTTTATTTCTTTTTTTTCCAGTTTCCATCTTTGATTCTAAGCAGTCATTGCTGTGGTGTTTTTGCATTTCCTATATATAACACATCAATCAAACACTGTGTCTACATACTGTGACGTCTTTTTTTCCTGGGGATTTTCTGTTGATGGAGTTTGAGTTTCTGTTTTTTTTGTTTTGTTTTGTTTTGTTTTGTTTTGTTTTTGTTTTGTTGTGTTTTTGTCTGTTCAGCCACGGTGGCTATCGCTGGTCATGCTAACTACCCGCTTCTTCTTCTTCTGTTTATTCCAAACAAACTGGAAGGATTGTTCCTGGCAAACAGCCACCAGACATCAAGCGTGTAGAACATCAAAGATAGTGTAAGTAGAGGATAAAAACACCACAACAACAACAACAACAACAACCGCTGAGCACCAAAGACATTTAGAGCATCAGGTAAGAAAGAAACTGTGGCAGAGACTGAAGAGGAGAAAAGTTCTATCAGTGGTGTTGCAATTCTTTCTGATCGCCAATAGAGGTCAATAAAGGTCACAGACCACTTCATGCCCCTTTAACACTTTGCCATTGATTAGTGGACCATGGTAGACATGCTCTCCTCTCTTTATCTGATAGTTGTTGGTTTGTTTTTTCCTGGATGAGTGAAGTAACTTTGGGCTCTCCCTGCCTCCATGCAGCCACAGAGCGCAGGCTGCTCACTGAACCACTGCAACACCTCATTACTCACTTTCCCTGCCAAGTCTCATATCCTCATGAACCATAATAATGTGATAATAATGTGACACATTACTGATCCTTGTAGGGAAATTCTATTTTCTCCTTTTCTCTCTACGGTGGTCTCCCTACTCCACCCTGCCTAATGTCAAATAAATAAATGAATAAAACCTTAAAGAAAAAGCACTCATGCTCAGCAAATTAATAAATCATCCCAAGACTTGTGGGATGTAGAAAATGTTATTGTTAGCATAAAGCATATATATGATATGCCCTGCTCTTTTCTAAACACATCTTTAAGGATTATCATTTATCATTTATTAAATCCCAGGTGAGGACAGAATCCCAACACAATGCAATAAATAAATAAATAAAAATAAAGAAAATAAACTCCTCGCTGCATTAGTCATGCTGGCATTTCAAAACATTTTGTCCCGCTGTCTGTACGGTGGCATTCTTCCCATTCTGATTATTATAGAAGTTATTAAGATAAAAGAGAAAAGCTTCCAGGAAACGTTCACTAGTCAGAAGGGAAGAAAGGTTTGGTGAAGTGTGAAATGATTCACCTGAGCAGATGACACATGGTGACCCCTGATGACTTGAATGACTCGTGTGTGTTCACATTTAGCCGTTGGTCCGCAGGGGTTAAAAGACCGGTGATTTTCCTATAGACGCCAATCACTAATGACGCAGATTTGAGGGAACATGATGTTTTTTGTGCCAAACACTCCGACCTCTAATTATTTTGCTGCTAACTGAATCCAACAATATCACAGTATGCCCAGTAGCGACTTCCTTAACAAATCTCCAGTGGCAATTCTCATATTTTCTTCAGAACTTGTACGGGCAAGGAGATGTGTATATATGTGTGTGTGTGTGTGTGTGTGTGTGTGTGTGTGTGTGTGTGTGGGTGGATGGATGCACAAGGATGATGATCCCAAGTGGTGGCAGAGCCCGTGCACAATGCAAAAAAAAAAACAAAAAAACTCCTTTCACTGAATCAGTCATGTTGCTTTGACATGAAGGTATTTCAATATGCAATTTCAATATCCATATGAAATAACTGATGACGTTTAGCTGTTTCATGTATTAATGTATTTTGTTGGCTGAATTGAGATTTTATTCAAGGTTGGACATCATTTTCCTTGAAATAAAGACACTGAATTCTGAATCTATATCTGTTAGCCTAAAAAAGGTGCTGCAGCTTCACTATTTAAATAACGATCTTTAAAAATCTTCTCCAACAATCTCAAACACATTTCGGCCAGTTCACTGCAGTCTGGATCAAACTGCTGCCTGCCACCATCCCTTTGTGCTGATGTTGGCACAGGGCAGCTGTCACAAAACCAGCGCCACAGGAAAGTCCAATATTTGAACGTTTCACTCTTACCTCAGTGTGCGTCGCCTAAGAGGAGCTGAATTCAGGGCGGGGCTGACGACCAGACAAATACAGACTACAGACACAAGAAATACAGAGACCAGCCTGTCACTGTTACAGTAACTGCATGTGTGCAAACCATAAAGAATATGTAGCACAACAGTTATGTAATAGTTTTCTTTCATTATCAGTGACATTATCAGTGACATACACTGTATCTAATATAACTCTTTTCAAACTTGAATGAATATGTAGAAAACCTGGTGTGGATTTTAGAGGAAAGACACATCATTAAGAGTCACAGTGTCAACAGAGCCATGGGCAACTTTCACAAATCCAGAATGTTCAATGGTAAATTGTGGATAGACTGAAGTTTTACATGTACAAACATTTCTCAGAGGCAAAGCTGCTCTGGAGACAGAAATAATCTGAGTTTACCCTCAGTGGGCGGAGCCAAACAGTTCTCAGGCAACAGAAGCTCAGTGAAGCAGATATGAGGTAACAGAGGAAGCAGAGACTAATATGATACCTAGCAGTCTTGTCACTAATTGAAACCATGGTGTGTGTGTGTGTGTGTGTGTGTGTGTGTGTATTTCTATACTTCTGAGGACCAAATATTAAGAAACTACCTGTTCTGTGAGGACATTTGTAGTTGTGAGGACATTTTGCATGGTCCACGCAAAGGAAAACACAAATTGTGGCTTATTGGTTAAATTTAGAGTTAAGGAGTTACAATTAGGGTTAGGTTGGGGTTAAGGTTAGGGTCAGGGTTAGGCATTAGTTGGCTGTGGTCAATGTTGGGGTCGTGACTCAAAAAAAGTAATGTATTACACATTACTTGTTACTTTTCAAAAAAGTAATCAATTACTTTACTTAATTACTCCCTATGGAAAGTAATTCATTACAGTACTAATGCGTTACAAAGTAACACGTTACCCCCGACACTGGCTGTGGTTAAGATTAGGGAAAGGCTGTGGAGAATGAATGGAAGTCAATGTAATGTCCCCACAAAGACAGTAATACCAATGTATGTGTGTGTGTGTGTGTGTGTGTGTGTGCGTGTGCGCACGTGCATGCACAGGCCAGAAAGAGTTTTGAAGAAATTTTACCACCTACCAAAATAATGGTTGAGTAATTGGTACTAATTAAAGACCCTATCACCTTCCAACAGATATTTTACGTTCTGGTGCATTAAAAACAAACAAAAAACCATTACCCCTTTAAATATGTAAACATGCTTAAACAGCTGAGCCAGGGCTGCCTACCTCTGCTTCAATAGCTGCACAAACATTTGGTAAATTATAGCTCCTGTTTTACTTAAGAGACTCCAATCTTCAGGCTCCAACTCAAGTACTTTCTCCTCATCCTGACCTACTCAAAAATAATTATTTTAATGGAAAAGAGAAGAACATTACAAAGGTTTCAGTATTCATGCCATCAAACCGTAGACACAACTTAATTTTGCCTCGACTTTGACCCCTGGTTTGACCTCCTGTCCCGCTGCATCTCTGCAAGGTTTCATCATCACCATCATCCTGAGTGTTTCTGACAGACTTCTTCAATGTTGCTGGAATATTGCTGGTCACACACAGAATTTTACATGAATGAACTAAATGAATAATTCATTCATGCACAAATTTCCTTTAACATTAGAATTGGTTCTTGATTTGCATGGCCTTACTTTCATCCTGGCCTGTTTTAGAGTATGAATTATCTTGGACAGGAGCCTTTCTTTTCTGCTGTTGTAATCATACTGTTGTTGTCATATCACGTCATATCAGAGTAATCCCTCCTTGGAGCCCTCGCCCACCAGCGATCTGTTCTGACTCCCTAATGATTTCATGCCGAGTGCTTAAGAGGACATTGTGCACCCTGCCAGTTTTCTGATGTTGCTTGTTGTTGTAAATTTCAACATTGTGAAGCACATTTGTAAATTTTGGATTGTGGACTGTGTTTGGCAACTTGCAGAGACATAAGCTGTGCAAAAGTGAGGCGGCTCTTTTGTGTGTAGATTATCAGTATTCCTGAATTCTCCTACCCTCTTCATGATTTGTGCACATTACAAAAAACAAAGAAGTCCTTCCAACTTTTGATTGGTGAATAATGAGTCTTTCTGTCTTTGTTTGTTGCCAAACACTGCAGAGGCTCTGGAGATACCACTAGGCAGATCATTTTGTCTCACAGAGTGACTTTATCTAACTGAGATGATTATTTCAAACAAGCCAGTGAATGTCATTTCATTTGTGCCCACATAAGCACATCAAAGATGCTTCACATCCTTTTTACTTCAACAAAACCTGCAGTCTGAATAAAACCGCCTTTTTGTCAGAGACAATTAAATATAAATATATAACTGGCCCTGCAGGGAGCAGAAATTTAGGAATTCATTTTGACTGTTGGAGCATGGCCAGCTCCATTCTGAAACACTTT
Source organism: Neoniphon sammara (assembly GCA_900302535.1). NCBI lineage: Eukaryota > Metazoa > Chordata > Actinopteri > Holocentriformes > Holocentridae > Neoniphon > Neoniphon sammara. Next base: position 28,616 of record OMKZ01029386.1, read on the forward strand.
CACAGCTGCCAGAGGATATATTCAATGCACCTCAGGTTATAGCCATTACTATTCATAATGCATAGAGTATGGGGACAGCTTCCAGCTCTCCCTCGATATTTACATTTATATTTTACACTTTACTGTTTAGGCTTTTAGTTGAAACTCTCTTCCACAGCAACTTGTGCAACAGTAAAGCAGCTCAGGCCTCCTCCAGTGAGCTCATGACAGTCGTTTTCAAAAGTCTTCCTGAAAAAGTTGATCTCAGTATTATCTCTCACATGTGCAGCAGGTTGATCAGGGCCTGGATCGGTCGCCAGCTGTCTGTACGGTGGCCGACACGGGCCAAACGCGCTGCAACAGTCAAATGCGTCTGAGTTACAGAAACGAGCTTCAAGTACAGAAACGATCCAAAATCACAAACGCAAACACAAATCTAAACGACGTACAAAGACAGAAACGTGGTGCAAATGAAAAAACGTGCTGAAAAA
>OMKZ01029388.1:1921-26087 GCA_900302535.1 Neoniphon sammara
CCTTTCCCACACCTTCACTTTATTAGTCTGATGAAAAATAATATGCAGGCTGGCAAGAATGCAGAAGTGTGCAACTGGAAATAACCAAATTATTGTCACTTTATACCAGCCTGCAAGGTTCTCACCAGCCACTGAGGCAATAATCTCTCAGTTGCCTTTCTTCTGTGAGGACAGTCAGATCTATACAAGTCTTTTGTTAGGTTAGAAAATAGGTCAGACAAGAAAGATGAAAGGGACAGAATTTGTAAAAGATAAATTTGTGCTTTTCACAGACCTGTCTTGATCAAGCATTTATTTTTACCTTTCATCTCTGTCCCATCTTATCTATCCATTCCCCCTATCAACAGGCTTCCTTCTTTGAACATCCATCCATCTCTCCCTCATTTACCCAGCAGTTGACACAGGGTTAATATGTTTGTCAGTGATTTACTCTTAACTGTCTGGTCCTAGCTTTGCCCAAAGCCTGTAGCCTGTACACCTGCCCTATTTTCTGTCAGACGCTCGTTTCAATTGTCTGACCATTTAGAGCTGTTCAACTGTCCCATCTGTGTCTGAAATAGGCTTGATGGCAGTCCCATTGATTTACTGTTATCTGTCAAGCCCTAACGCCAGCACAGGCCTATAACCACAGAATGCATTTGATGATGACTGGAAGGGTCGGGCTGTGTAGAGCTTTTAAACTCATTTTTGTCCAGCTGTGTGTGAGGGAGGCTGGCAGACGGCAGAGAGTTGATTGTCCTTTCATTGATTTACTATTACCTGCCTTGTCGGGGCCCACTGCAATCCCCCACTGATTCTTCTCTGTGTTCCCCTTCCCTGATAACAAAGAGAGTGATGAGAGAGGGAACAGAGGGAGAGGGCGAGATTGAAAAGCAGGGATCAAGAGGCTCATTCAATAAAAGATGCTCCACATGTAGCTGCCAGATAGGGAGATCAGTGCGCCATTCATTTTTTTGTCCTTTTTTTCTTTTTTTTTTGGTTTTATTTTTATTTTCTCTGAACTCTAGAATATATTTTTATTTTGTTTTTATTTTTCTCTGGACTCTATAATGCTTTGACTGCACTGTATCCCAGTTGTTATCCCTGAATTGCTCTCGCTGAATAATGAAGTTGAAATCGAAATGGCTATTCAGCCTGAATATCAGACAACTCCAGCTGGTCACTGACTCAACTTTCCACATTTTCCCAGCAGAGCTACAGGGCTCACTGGTGTCTCACTGAGGAGTGTTTTGGACAATTATACTTCTTCAACTGCTTTTCAGCTGCTCATTTACTGATCAATATGTACAATTACTGTACCAATAATGATGATGATTTGTTCCAAAAGATATTTCCTAATCCTAACAACCACATTCAGATCTGAAAGAACTGTGACAGGTGTATCAGTATGTAATGTAGTCAGTCCAGCTTTTCAGGGAAGAAAAAAAAAATCTCAATCCAAAAAAAATATAGTTTAGTAGAAAAAGAGGAAAAGGAAATTCATGTTGACAAATTAACTACATGTGAATAAATAAAAGGTGCCTCAACAAATTCAAGTTAAACTAAAACCAGAAAGTGAATTATCCCTGGCAACAAGGCGGGTTTTGGGGACAACGAGAAGTGTCCTGCCAGAGGATCTCATGCTGCAGTCAGGCTCATATAGAATTAACAAATATAAATGTAACTAGGAGCTTGGCCATGTAGTTCCTTAACAAAAGCAATAAAATCTTGGAATCAGTTATAAATTTCACCAGCAGCCAGTGAAGAGCAGCAATGACCAGACTAAGATGATCATGTCTCTTGGTTAAAAAAAAGAGCGGTTGCATTTTGTACAAGCTGTTGGTGGTAGATGGCTTCCCGACTGAGCCCAGAATAAAAGTAATTAGAATAATCAAGGCAGGATCAAATTAAAGCATGAATGACCTTTTCAAGATCTGGCAATGAAAGAAAGGACCTAGTTTTAGCTGTGGTCCTCAGCTAAAAAAAAATAGAAGATCAGACAACTTTTGTCACTTCATTATCAAAGAAAAGGTCAGAGTGAAAAATCACACCTTAGCTGCATGCTGAGCGATTTACATTTGAAAATAGGCTGCCTAAGCTTGACTGGATTGAGTTAATGTTGCTAGGGGAAGTAAACGGGGAGTAAAGATTTTAAATCATTCATCTGGAGGAAGTTCTTTGACAGAAAGTAACAAAACCCCAAACCAAATCTCTGTGAAGCACCTGTTGGTGACTTCTCTGATGTCACCACTTGTTGCACTCTATGAGTGTTAACATCACCTGCCACCAAAAAACAGGCACCCTACTTTTCACCCTTACATCACAGAGATTTGGGTTTGGTGTTTAGTTACTCTTTAAAGTGAAAGTTCAGCTTTTCACACATACAAAGAAAATGTATGTGAAGTTGGGACTGTGTTGCTTTAAAATGAATGCAGTTGAATTGGCACCAGCAAAAATTTGAGTGGCAAACCAAAACTAAAAGAATGCTTTGAAGGATGCAAAACGGTATAAGTTTCTGCATGTTCTTACAAGAGGGAAGGAGTTGACAGATGATGAACCTGGATGATCAATTACACTCCTATAGAGTGACAAATACAAGTGTATGTGTAAGAACCAGATCTATTACTTCAATACCTGAGAGATATGACATCATACAGGAGATGTTTGCTGACTCACCGGACTTAAGTGGGACATAGAGCTGAGTGTTGTTGGCACAGCAATGAAAATGTATTTTATGACTATGAATTAGCCTACCCAGAGGGAGCATATTAGATTGAAAACAATAATGGACCTAAAATTGTTCCCTGAGGTACACCATAAGAAGGCCTGAGAGGAAGAGGCCTCTCCTACTACAACGCTTAGAGAGGTAGTAATGAAACAATTACACGGTCCCTGATGACGACTCATTTGTTGAGACAGTTGATTAAAACAGAATAGTCAACCATGTCAAAAGCAGAGCTGATAGTGTTAAAATCGAAAAATAACCAGAGTGAGCAGTAAATCATTTGTAAGCTTGACAAGTGCAGTTTCACCACTATGAAAAGTAGGAGGCTAGTTTGGAATCTCTCAAAATGTTATGCTATGACTGTATGTTATCCAGAATATGTTTCTCTAACAGAGGATGGCATGCTTAAAGCTGGAGGGGAACAATCCAGTAGACAACAAGCAATATAACAAAGGAGATAAAAATGGGGGAACTGTCTAGAATACCTCTTTCAGAAACCAAGTGGGATGGAGTCTGACATGCAGGAGGATGAGGTAAGTATTTTTTTTTTCATTCTCTACCATTAAGCATGGTGGTGGTAGCATAAGCCTGGGGGGAGTGGGAGGGGGTCTTTTCAGCAGGTAGACCTGTGATGTTAGAGGGACAAAGAATGGAGTCAAATACAGGATACCTCTTGAAGAGAGCTAGCTTCAGAGAACCAAAGACCTTCAACTGGGACAACAATTTTCAACAGGAATATGGCCCTGACCACACAGCAGAATCAGCACTGGGATGACTTCAAATCCAGAAGTCCTTGAGTCCATGGCAAGATTTGAATCCTATTAAAAATCTGTAGCAGAACTCGAAACACAGAAAACATTCACAAATGCACCCCAGTACAATGCAAATAAGCCCAAACAAAGGAATAAAGAATGGGAGAAAATCGATAAATGCAAATGTGTGCAGCTGATACAGTTACGTCCAAGAAGAATCAAAGCTATTTTCACTTTATAGCAAGAGGACTTTTGTGAAGGGTTGACTCGGGAAGCTGATTACTTATTCAAGATCTTTATTTTTAATAATTTTCTAAAAACATAGGTTGTGGTTGTGTTTTGTAGATAAATGTAGATTGCTGACAAAAAATGAGACTTCAACTTAGTGGTTTACTGTACACTTTATGAAAGCATTGTGATGTAGAATATTAATGGATATTTTATAAGCGACATATTATCAGTATTGAAATCAGTGGGGCCAGTAACCCTTATTCATGGGACAATCACAGACATCCCATTTGGAGAACCTCAGTACTAATATATCAACACAACCATAATTAAACTTTAAATTAGATCTGAAATTAATTTTTTTACAACAGGGACAAATAAAGGGGGTAATGTGGTTGGTTCAATTTTGAGAGAGAGAGAGAGAGGCAGAGAGTGAGAAAGAGAAAGAGAGGGAGATGGAAGAGCTGACCATCCTCTTACTAATTTTGGGCATCAGTCCTGCAGTCCTGGTGGCTCTCTATCGTCTCTTTTGCTCTGTCTGTTTTTTGTTCTCTCTCTCTCTCTCTCTCTCTCTCTCATTTGTTGTGTACAGCATGTGTGTGTGTGTGTGTGTAAGTGTCTGTATGGCTCTACTCCGTCACACAAAGCAAAGCCCACACACAGACCTGACTTGTTATGGTAAAGCTCAGCCTGTATGGAGGTCTGTCTGTCTCACTGGCTGCCTTCCCAGTTTTAATCACTCCCATTCATATGTACTGCTAACAACCTCCTTTCTTAATATAAACCCCTACACTGAATACATTACCCTGTATATCAGTGATGTCCAAGAAAAGACTTGTTACATAATTGTACATGTCCTGGCTCCTGATTTAGCATTATGGAGTGAATTAAGGAGTGAACCTGTCCATAAAACACTAACCTGAGCTGGACTGGATTAATATGGACATTTGATCGTTTTGTTTTTCTCCGATATTGCTGTAATAAAAAAGGAGATTAACTAATCCCAGACATCTGAGCTCTACATTTGGGCAGCCCAGAGTGGGGCCAATGAAAAATACTGGCCCTCCAATTATATATCAAAGGCCCGAAGTGTTCAAAGGAATACAAAATATTTTGATTTATTTCAGTAACGTAATAAGTTTTTATGGCTAATAAATATCAAGGAGGATTATTTTTGGCACACTGCTCACTGCCTATGCCAATTTCTGATGTTTTATAGATTAAGGGAAATAAACTCCTTGTTGTTAGTAATGGGGCAGAGGAGATGTTAAAACCAAGACACCTTTGGTGATAAGCAGACATAGCTTCAATGTTTTGCACTCAGTTTTGGCGCTGGCCCAATGTACCATAAACACTCACTGTAGACAACGGGTTCTTCAGCACGTACACGCTTTGAGTTTAAAAGCACATGTGAGAGTTTTGTAGTTCATCACTGTAAGACGAATATGAAGTGCATGTGAACTTCTGTGCCATCACCCACAGACAAACATTATCGGAGCAGAGCAGCAAACTCCAGCAGTAACCAACAACACTGACCAACACACATAAAAGGGTCTGGCTGCAGGCTAGGATCCGCAGCAAAAGGACCTTTGTTTTACCATGATGGACACAGTTAAATTTATGGCTATGCCCATTCCGAACCCTAACCATAACCCTAACCTTAACCTCCTTTCCTTACAAATAATGCCACATAGTGTTTTAATGCAGAAAAAAGGGTCCTCTGCGGTCATTCTGCGGTGCCTCTCGCTGCGGCTCCAAGCAGCTCCAAGGCTGCAGCTATGTGACTTTTGACATATGCTGCAGCCTCCAGATACCTGCACACAGCAAATACTACAGGCCGTACAGTCATCCATCTCTGACAGTCACATTTTGAATGGGCACTGCACTAGTTAACGTAAATGCAAGGTGTTTTGAAATGCAAACTCTTGCATGAACTGGTTTGAGACTGAACCACTATTGTATGGTGTCAGTCAGCAATAGCAAAACAAATATTCATATAATCAGTTGAATGGCGATTTCCTTTTAAATCTCTCTATAGAAGTTGTTTTCAATTTTCATAGATGAAAAGTCAGGACTGAAAACTTTAAGAAGCTATGAAAATATGGATCCAATCGACTGTTAATTATGCACATGGGAATGCACTCTCTCCAGGGTAAATTACAAATTATATTTTCACAAGGACAAAAACAGTAATTATTCTTTATCAGGGCCTAATTACAGTTTGCCTATCTTCAGTCATGCACTTCAAATATTTATTTTATATGGCTGCATATCTTTACACAATCACCCACATACTCAGTAGAGCTTTGATACCTTCAAACATCAAGCACTGTGACCAGGGCATATAGATTATTATAGCGTGGACATAATGGTTAATATTGCATATCTTGATTAATCATACAGAAAACAGAATGCAAAACACAGATTATGACTTTTGAGCAGCCTGCTGTCCTCAGACATTTCATTAATTTTGTTTTACAACAACCTGGACATGGAATGGAAAGACAGGAAATTGGACTGTGAGAGGAACAACAGCAAAGGAGAAGATGAGACTCAAGCCAATACACTAGATACAGTACATATCATTTGTATGAGCAGACAAAACTGGAGTTGGGGAAAAAATAAATCTTCTGTTTGATTTCTTTGAAACACAGAAGCAAATATTCAGTCCTCATATACCATCACAACCACCCTGCACTTGGTTTGCACTGTATTTCCACAAGTGCCCACGATCAAGCCATGCAGCTTGATGGTGGAAAGATCCAGCTGGCTTTGGCAGAGCTTTCAGAGCAATTAGCAGCACTATGAAATAAATCAGTGGAGTCTCCTGTTTGACAAGGGCAGGATTAAAGCATAACATTTTTCCCACCTGGTCGCTTGCGGCAAAACTTCCTTAGTTAGTTGGATCTCATGGTTGAACTCGTCATTTCAACACAGTATTTGAAATTGGAGTCTAAAGATCAGATTTTATGAGATCACATCACTGTATATGCCCACATAAGGCCTGGAAATGGCTATGATGCAGCTCCTTATTTAAATCTTTGTCAACATTATTTATCATGCTGTATCACATCTTTTTACATCAATACAATCTGCCTCTACAACACAGAATTATCACTCAGTGTGAGCCCGACCACTTTCATATCTAGTCTGAATTATTCAAAGGCACTGTGAGTAAAATCAGATTTTTTTTTCATATTTGTATCCTCGTGCATCTTAACATGATTGGATAGTAAAAATCACAATGAAACCACAAGTGTAGTGCAGCCTCAAATGGCCAGGATGAGGCAGCGTGAAGTGTCTCAGTCTCTCCTCCCTTGTGAGCCTTTGTCAGTCTGCTTAGCAAAGAAGGTGCTTAGATGATGATCTAATCCTAATTTAATTAAATCTAATCAGGCTTGATGTAATGTAATCTGATTCAGCTAACATGTAGTGATTGGATTTGTCAGGGTAAGCATGGAAGACTGTTGAAGTATATCTGCCGGAGGCACATTTTTATTATGCTGATATTAAGACCAGCATAACACACATAACCAACAGCTGAATGATGTGGTTTGTGGAGGCTGTTGTGTCAATCTCATCTATCAGGAAAAAAAAAAACCGAATATCTTATTGGGAAACAAACAAGAAGAATAGAGTGAATCTTGAAATTCAAGTGAATGGACGGGATTGAAACTGAAGGTAAATTCAAGAGGAACCTTGGAGCAGTAGTTTTCAAAGTGGGGTCTTAGGACCCCCGGGGGTCCTTGACAGGGCTCTGGGGGCCTCTGCAAAATGAGGAATAGTTTAACAATAATTCACAATACGTAAACTCACTTGAATTTGTTATAATACAAAAGTTGTATGAATTATTATTTTAACATTTTATTTTAATCTCATCATGTCATCTTGGCCGAACAAGTTAATGTATCACACATAACTTTTTCATGTCAGGGTCCCCCAGGGACAAGGGGGGTCAGTGGCTTAATAAAAGTCAATTTGGGGGTCCAAAACATGAAAAACTTAGAAAACACCTGCATTAGACTGTTACCTTCACCTTGCAAGCCTTTTAAACCTTTGTAGAAGTCAATGTAAAAGCAGAGGTGAATTGCGTAATACCCCTTTCAGCAAATTCAAATTGGCAGATTATTTGCTGAAATGGACTTGAATTTTAGGGGTAAAAAAAGAAAAAAAAACACACAGTTGGAGTCTGAATGAATCATCTCTTGGGTTACACGGCTAGTGGACCGCCGCCAGCTGACCATCTTATCCAGCTAGTGTTTTGTGGAGGAGAGTCCCTGCCAAGTGGCCTATAGAAGCACACTGGGGCAATCAGGAATATTTAACTTCCCGTGTTTCCTTGGAAGTCTACCATGGGACTGCAGAACCCCAGACCTCAATGCCCCTCCACCTCTCACTCTCTCTCTCTCTCTCTCTCACATACACACAAATGCACAAGCCGCCTGTTGCCAGGGCTGCCCAGCTAGCTAGTGTGACTCCATATGCTGCAGCACTGGCAGCACTTGAAGCTTCATTTAGTCGCTTTAAATCATTACAATGGGCTGCAAAGCCATTAGAAGTTACTCACTCAAGAATCATCAAGTCCTCTTTGTCAGTGGAATGAATGACTCAACAGTGTGAAGAAACATGCACATGCACGCACACACACACACACACACACACACGCATACAGCTGCGTTTTTCTGAGCAATGTGTAGTGCTGCGATGTGACCCAAAATAAGGGGAAGTGTCACCATACCAGTGTTACCAAGGTATCAAAAACCACAATGCAAAACAGTGACAGCATTATGTGTTTCTTCCATTTCCATAATATACACGTAATGGCACCAAACAACCACTGCAGCCCAATCTGTTAACATGCATATTCAATTATCCTGTTTTTATTTTTCCCTCCATAAAATTCTCCCCATACCAAAGGGATGACTGCAATAAATCTGCCAACATGTTCTGCACCAAATGTGGCTTTAAAACAGCACTCATGATTTTGGGCATTTATTTTTATGGCTGTTTTGTTTTGTACTTAACAGTAGCAACAGCAACAGTGTAACAGAATAAAATGATAGAAAAAAATGGAAATAGAATAAAAAAAGGAAAAAAAAAGAAATGAGGAAATATAAGCAAATATAGGGCTATATAATCACATGCAGCTGAAAATCCTATAAAATAAATAATACAATTTTTGATTTAAAAAAAAATATGTTAACCAGGGCTGTTTATCTGACAATCCAAATTTTCATTTTCCCCCAAATGAAATTTACCCATTTAACTTCCTCTTATACATGTGGTTAGGACGAGCTCTAGTTCTCCCCTGTTGCAGCCTAAAGGGTAACATTTTAACCGCTGTCCCCCTTTGTAGATTAGATAGATACGGAAATGTCATCTAAATCTATACAGAAGGTGAAGAGCCTGAGCATAGAAGTGTTCGGCTCTCCAGCTGGGCCCCAAATACCATCCACATTTTAAGAGGGGGCTCCTCTTGGTGTGATGGTCAGTGTTAGGGCTTGTGTAGTGCTTGTGTAGTACAATCTTCACGTTCTGCCTCTGTCTGTATATGACAGCTGGAGAGTTTCACAGCTCCCACGGTATGAGGAAGCACACAAACCTGCTGCCGAACCAGGGCACATCGCTATGCAGCACAGGCAGCGCTTGACATTTCTCTCCCCCTCCCCTTGTATTTTTGCCGTCTGTTGGCCTTCTACAGAGCAGTTTAATCCACAGATATAGTGGAGGGTAAACCCATATTTTATTTTTTGAAGACAGTTTACCACCTTATTAGCCTGAAACGAATTTATCTTTAATTTGTAATAATCACAATTAGTGTGTAAGATTTGGTGGAGCCTTATAAGGAAAAAAGAACAGAAATTAATGGTTTTCTAACAACATAATTCAATATTGTACAAACAATTTATTTCAATCCTCCCTGTGAGGCATTTATAAAGAGTGCATAAACGGTTAACAAATGCTCTCTAACACACTGTAACACATAGATAAACACATAGCATGAAAGTGTTTTAAATAGTGAATTCACAGTTTTGCAGACCATGCAAGAGAATGTGCTTCAAAAATTGTGAATTCACTGTTTACAGATATTAAAGTTGTCCTCATATGTGATTACCACTGCATTAAAGTGTATTAGAAAGCAATTTTAAACTGTTTATATGACATTTTCAAATACTTACAGTATATAAAAGGACATTAAGTCATAGTCACAGCTTTCCAAAATTCCTTCGGTGTCAAACTGTGATCCTACTAATATTATTTAGAAGGCATAAAACAATTTCACTATTAACCAATATATCCTCGCCTTTGACAGGAACTTTGACAGGACAGAGAATTTATTATTTAACAAAACACACTTTGCATAATTCAAATGGCTGTTTTCCAGTGTGTACATTAATTGTCCTTGTTAATAGTCTCAAACGTCTGGAGTCCGTCCAGCAGCTGCATATAGCCTAGCATAAATCCAAGCTAATGTTAGCTAAACGATAAATTTACATAGACCCATTATACTGAAGGTGATCTAGTTACAATGTAACAAATTACCAAGATTTCTGACGACTGTCCGGGATAATAACCTGCGATTCAACTACAGGTTCAATTAGCTTGTAAACAGAGCAGCTAACCCTCTCACCACAGTGTGAACCGTGCTGAAAGTTTCCGCACTTGACACCGGTTTGGCTTCACGTGCTGCACAGTGACATGATGTCCTTTCCCTCTTTTATAAGTTCCTTGACTTCTCTGTATTTATTGGATTCTCTGCTGTTCTTGTCTTCATGTTAGCCTGTTTTTCTCCTTGATTTACTCCTCTCTCTCTCTCTCTCTCTCTCTCTCTCTCTTCTCTCTCTCTCTCTCATTTCAGTTTATGTCTCTGGTTCTGGGGAGGACTCTCTCAGTTCTCAGATGCCTCCACCCAAGCACTCAAGGACAGACAACTGTTATGTAATGTCTCAGGTCCGCTCACCCACCCTGTGCACACACATGCACACACAGCTGACTACACACACACATGCATGCTCGCACACATACATTCTCACTCATGCACATGTATGTATCAGCACTTGTACTCATACTGAATACTGAGAAAGGGGGAAAGCTGCTTCAGTTGAACTCTGGTATAAACCTTCATGCCTCTCTATATATAGTGGCAGTGAAACTCTAGTGCTGCCTGTGATAATGAGACGTGATCAGAGTCTGAGTGTGTCTTTAACTTGCCTGCTCCCCTCCATCTACATCTACATCTACATCTACATCTACATCTCCTCCTCATGACTGACTCAGTCACAGACGAGTGCCATGTTTGGAGATGTATGTACTGCACCAAGAGTAACACTATACATTTCATAGAGGGAAAAATAACTGTTTAGGCACTCCACTGCACAGCATGGTATTTGGATCGAATACTGCACCGTTTTATTTTTTTGTGTGTGTGTTTTGAGTTTGGGTTTCAGGACACTCAGCTGGAGAGCATTGATTATTAAACAGCTGTTGTACTGGGACTACAGTATGTGTGTGAGTGACACAAACAGACAGACAGATGGAAAGACAGACAGACAGACAGACAGACAGAACACGTGTATGTGGCTGCTCTCTTCCTGTTCCCTGTCTCCCTCTCTTTGTTTCTTTCTGTAAAGAATTTGGCAGGAGACGCTGGGTCAGCCATAGTTCAGGCACCAACGTCAGCCGGGGATCTATAAACTCTCTATGATCACAAGATATACTTGGCACAAGTAGCACGCACACATACACGCAAACATACACGCAAACACACACACACACACAAATGCACATGCAAGCAAGGAGGCAAAAGAGTGCAGAGACATGCATGCAGGTTCATACGCAGACATGCGTGCATGCACAGATGCTTGCACATGCGCATACACACATTACACACACATGCATAAACACATTGTTCATGCAGGATGTACTGTAACAAAAACATAACATATTGCCATATTCATGTTTAGATATCAGTATGAATGGTTAGATGAACACAAGCATAGTGTCCCGTGTGTGTGTGTGTGTGTGTGTGTGTGTGTGTGTTGCAGTCACAGAAGCCTGAGACCAAGCCAAGCTGGCCTCTGTTTTGATCTGCAGGGATTACCTTACATCTGTTAGTCAACAGGGGTGTGTGTGTGTGTGTGTGTGTGTGTGTGTGTGTGTGTGTGCGCATGATCCCATTACTCTGTGTGCATGTGTCAGTGTGTTTTTGCATGAGCGACCACCCACACAAGATATACGACGGCCTTTTGTGAGCTCTGTAATACCAGTTAACACTTCATAATAGCACAAAACGCAGACACACCCAGACAAATGTTTAAGAGGGATGTGAGGTGCTGATGGCCGTGTGTGAAAGAGGAAGGTGACAGGATGCAAAACATTAGAGATGGTCACACAGACTTAATCGAGAGAGAGAGAGAGAGAGAGTGCAAGTTTGTGATACAGTCAGAAAAAGAGAGAATGCGAGTTTCCATGTGTTTGAGTCATAATATTTAGCAGTAACGCAGCCTATCAACCTTATAAAAGTCCAGCAAAAGAGTGGAACATTACATAACAGAACCACTCACATTAAATAAAGCACTTCATTATAAAATACTTCAAATCCACTTTCAGAGAAACTGCTGCCTGAATATCAATGCTCTCTATTAAGGGAAAAAAAATTAAATAAACAATTCCCAACTCTGGTTGTAAAATAGCTAATAATAATGTGGTGTGATGAAACGAAACCACATGGGGGATTTCTTTTCCCGGGATGATAAGTAGGTCAGGGTACAGGGTCATTACAATGGGAGCTGATTTCAGTTTTTGGTAATGCACTAAAACACTGAGTGCAAATTAAAATCTCCGCTCCAATTAATATAAACAAACGCTAGAAAAGACACAGTCCATAAAGCCAGTGTGCAAACACTGCAGGACAAACGGCATTGGAATTGCTCAAATGGAATTACATTTGAGGAAGAAGGTTAATGATTTTCACTATGCTGTTTGAAATATAAATATTTGTCTATGCATGAGGATACACACACACACACACACACACACACACACACACACACACACACGGCAACTGAAACTCTGTTATGTGCATTATATAATGGTACAGTATCTCGCTGTATCCTGAGGACAAACTGAGATACTCGTGTGTGTGTGTATGTGTGTGTGTGTGTGAGTGTGTGTGAGTGCTCATGCATGGCTGAATGATTACATGAATGTGTATGTGTGTGTACAGTATGTGTGTGTTGACACAGTATAGCTGATTGTATTTCCTCAGTAGCAGCTGATTATAGCTGCTGTGACCGCCTGCACCTGTCACTGCTCGTCACAGCCTCTTTCTCTCTCTCTCTATCTATCTCCCTCACACACACACACACACACACACACACACACATGCACACACTTGAACACAAACAGGCAAACCAACACCAGAAAAAACAAACATACTCTTCATGAACCAGATAAGTGAACAAAGAAAAAAAAAGCCTTTATCCTATTGGTTAAAGAGATTAAAGGTCCAGTACAATGTGAATCTCATTTTCCAGTCTCATGGTGTGGTCTGGCAAAAGGTATTTTAAAAGGGAAGTCTCCCAAAATATAAGTGTCAGTGTGATGGAAATTTCAATAAAGCAACTGAAAGGAAACTGTCTCTTTTGTTGTCAGCAGAATCAGACAGTTTCAGTTATCCAATCCACTTCCTGGTTTAAATTACATTAAATATAGTGAATAGTGAATGCTCTGGCGCGCACACACACACACACACACACACACATACACACACACAGAAGGAGAGAGAGACAGAGAGAGAGAGAGACAAGTTGAGATCAATTAAAATCAATAAAACCCCAATCTTTATCCTTTTACTCAGAAACACAACGACACTTTATGAATGAATCTTTACAGAGATGAGATGACATTCATGTTACTCTGCTGGAGGTAGAAGAAGAATCCTGTCCACTGGTTAAAAGCTACAAAAAAAAAAAATCTCTATTATCCCATACTAGATCACACCAGAAAACAAAACCTTGACTTTGAGTGCATTGGGGGAAAAACAGTAGAGAGGAAAAACAAATTCATCCACTGACCTCCAAGGGTATTTGAATTTGTTTTCTCTTTCTTTATACTTTATCCAAAACACTTTAATGCAATGAGAACAATACATCCTTTCTCAGTGCAGCTTGAACTCTGTTCTCCGACCCTCATGTGCACAAATCCAACCTGAGACAAACAGTATTTCCAAATAACTGAGCATTTTTGTTTTTAACATTTTGGAGCACCAGGGAAATCAGATGTACCACATTTGAACGTTTCATTGCAACATTTTTGAAAGTCAATTCGTTACTTTTTCAGGGATTTAATAAATTGTCCCAATGTAATAAATCTCATCCATCTGGCACTCTGGGCAGGTTAACACAGACACCAAGACTGATTTCCAAATGCTAGTTATCTCAAGTCTCATACAGATACAGTACAGGTATACTATGGTATGTTTCAAGCTTTACAGTGCACAAACATAGAGCCAATATTCATATCACATGTACACAACACATACAGGCAGGCGGACAAACTCAGTCACCGGCACACAAGTACAAAATCAGCGATTATTGACTCCCGATGCCTCGTTCGGGCTGATATATCAGAGATTTTTTTAAAAATTAAACAAAGTATTGGAACATTTAATAGCAGGGCTGGGGAGTTTACTGTCAAAAAGTGTAATCTGTGACATTACCTCCTGCAAATTAAAATCTGTTATGTAATTATTTGGAACATTCAAACTCCAATACTTAATGGTAATGAAATTTGATTTTAGGTAGTCTTTTTAAAGGTATCTGGGCCAATTTTCAACCTTGATTTTTAATTTTCTTCCTTTAATCTCACATTGCAAATGCCTTCAGTAAAATGTAATCCCATTACATGAAACGTGTGTTTCTCCCCAGCCTGGTTCAACAAGTCACCATGTTTTTTGTTTTTTATTTGTTTTGTTTTTTTACACTGAATCAGAGCTAAAACAGACAGCATGAAAGGAAAGAGTGAATAAATGGTGCTGTTTAGAGCAGGGGGGAATAGTAGCAAATGATAAAAGAAAGAAGAAAACGGAGAGAAACAGCAGTTGTGACAGTCACAAGTTTGGGCCTCAGATGTTTATCTGATACACAAATACACTACACCAGAACATGATTTTGAAGCAGCTATGATGTTTATCAGGGAGGAATGGAAAACAGGAGACTGTTGCTGATTTTAGGAGGTTATTATAGGTGAGCTTCAAATGAGAGCCTTTGTTTTAAATAAGACTTTTAGTCATGGGGCTGATGTATCACAGGAATCTACTATTTTTTTCCCTCTCTCTCTTTCTCTGCTTAATAGCGATGTAAACTTGCCGTGCAAATGGTTTTAGCACTGCAGAAGTTAGTATTAAAATTGTATTTATTTATTTATTTTTCCTCAGGCCAAAGCCTCGGAGACTTGTAATGTGGCTGGGACCACTGACAAGCTTATAATCTGCGTGTCTGACCATATGTGGTTGGACCGCCACGGGCAAAGTGTGTCAACAGGTTTGCGTTCTGTTAAAGTGTCCTTGAGCAAAACATTGAACCTACCTGACCGCTCATTCATTGTAAGTCACACAGAGAATCAACTAAATGCCTAAAATTGTCATAGATGGAAGCAGTAGAAGTTTTTTTTTTTTTTTATGTGAACTTCAGACATCAAAGCGAACCAGTTATTGTGATTTTAGTTATTCATTCAGTTATTTGTGAATGAATATTATGAATGCACAGTGACCCCATTCACCCTTGGTTTTAACATCTATCTCAGGTGATCCGATCAGGTGGCCAGCACTAAGTACAGTGACGTGAGCGGGGTTCAGTGCGTCGTGGAGACACATTGTAACTCAAAACACCTGGTGGTCAGGGCCACATCGGGTCACATTTCATTTGCAGTGTAAATGCTGACGTGTCCTGATGCGTCCCCGACAACACGGGAAGATCGCCTAGCTGCTTCTTTGCGGAAGGGAGATGCATTTGATAGACCGGACTGTTGGTGTGAAATTCAAATTTGAACGGGGTTTGTTGTTGTTTTGGTGAGATGACGGCATCTTTGTTGGGTAATCAAAAAAAAAGAGAGAGAGAAAGAAAAAGTGTGGAATAAAGAAGTGAGGAGGAAGAGGGGATGGGGGGGTGGAGTAGCTACAGAGGAATCAAAGTAAGGAAAAGAAAGGAAGAGGTAAGTCTGACAGATCTGAGGTGAATCACAAATCCAAACACACATTTTGAGCCACATTTAAGGCGCGTGGTAATGCCAGGTGTGAACGGCGATCTGTCTCAGCTGCCCGCTTGTGATCAGATCACCCGTGATGGATGTTAAAATCAAGCTTGAACAGGGCCAGTATGTACCAATGCCAAAACACTCTCTATTAAAAGCACAGAGCTGCTATTTAACCTTTACACTACTAACCAAGAAAAGCGTTTCTTGAGCATGTGTGCTTTTTTTCCCATCAATACCCCACAACACATTCAGTTGTAGAGTACATGGGATCAAATATGTTGCTCAGGGGCACTTAGGCAGTATGTTGCTCATGTTGATTCCCAGCCTGTCTGGGAGTTTCCAGCCACTGGCTCACTTTCCACTTGTAGGCAATCAAAGGAAGTTTTGGAATGCGTGAGTGTGTATAATATTTTGAAGACAGTTTTCCCCAGAATTTCTTCTTAGCTATGTGAAAACCTCCAATGTAGTTATTGTGGATAAAAACACATGTCCCCATAATGACGTTTTACTCCTATTGCTACGTCTTAGGTAGTTACAGTAGCAGTGCAAGTAATATACATTCCATCATAACGTGATCGATCCAGTGGTATTTGTTACATTTCTAATTGGTCAAACAACAGAGGCCAGGTTTTCCTCACAGCTCCCGCTGGTGGAGCTGTTGCCCTGCCTGTCAGTCAGAGAGCCCGGGGCAACTTCTAAAACCCGCTCCTTGGACTTGGGAGAGGCCACAGTGAGCGAGAAGTCTTGGGTGCAGCTGTCCACGCTGTCCCTCCACCTCGACCTCTCGTGAACGTCCAGCCCCTGGGACCCCTTCACACCGTTCCTCCCCTTGTTCCCTTTCGTCCTGCACGGGGTCTTGCGGCAGGGGACCCTCCACCCTGACCACCCCCATCGTCTCCTCCCTCCCCGGTGGCCCTCGCCCCTCAGGCAGAGTATCTCCTGAAAGGCGTGCCTGAAGTCGGGGCTGCGGCAGTAGATGAGCGGGTTGAAGGCCGAGTTGGAGTAGCCCAGCCAGTTGAGTATTCTGAAGAGCAGCGTCACGTCACCCAGCGGGAGGAAGGTCATCAGGATGTTGAGGATGAAGAAAGGCAGCCAGCACAGTGTGAACGTGCCCATGATGATGCCCAGAGTCTTCACAGCCTTGTGCTCTTTCAGATAAAACTTATGCCGCTTTGTCGCAGAATGCTTACCTTCTCCTTTTTCTATCTTCTGTCTGTTCTCCTCTTCATTCTGTCGATTCTTTCCACCTCCTCCTCCCTTTTCCCCTCCTTCTTCCCCTCCAGTGTCTCTGCCTCCTTTGTTCTGCATATTTAGCCTCTCCTCTTCCCCTTCTCCTCCCACCACAGCTCCTGTCCCGTGTGCATCCATTGTAGGGCTGTCGCTGGGATTGTGGTGCTGTGCGGTGCAATGTAAGTGATAAAAGTGCCTCTCCCTCCCTCTGATCTTCTCCAGCTGTTTCTGGGCCTCCTGAAACACCCGGGAGTACAGGAAAATCATCACCACCAGCGGCAGGTAGAACGACACCACCGAGGAAGACACCGCGTATGGCATGTTGGTGTTGAATTCGCAGCAGTACTCATCGGCCAAGCAGCGGCGGGCCTCGTCCTTCGCAGATAACCACCACTCCATGTGGATGGGCAGAAAGGAGATGAGGGAGGCCACTGCCCAAACCCCCAGGACCACCCCGAAGGCCCGACGCCTGGTCAGCAGCAGGAGAAAAAAAAAGAGTACGCATAAGAGAGATTAAGAGCTGAAGAATATTGTGTAGGTTTAAACTATTTGAAAGTAAAATGAAGGTGCTCTCTAAAGAGAACGGCACTGAGGCACAAGATGATTAATGAAAGAACTTCCTCTCATGCCTTGAATAAATCCCAAACCTAATGATCTGAAAAAAAAAGAAAAAAAGAAAAAGTTTTGGCTAAGGACTTCTGTTAGAACACTTCACTTCCCAAATGTAATGAATCCATTTTTAAAAATGAATCAGTACCTTCAGTTCATCATATTTAATATCTCTAAAAAAATTAGATGAGCTACTCTTTAAAGAGGCTACAATTGAGGCAACCTGGGGCTTAAGTTAGCTATTATCATTTAAAGCAGTGCTTTAGCAGAACTTTTTCGCCCTTAAAACGAAGTGGCATCCACTCACAAACCCCCTCACAGGCTGTGTATGCAGGGCGGTGATCAGTCCAACTGGAGAACAGCTCCATTTTCAGGTTGTTTAATTTATTTACATAACAAAGGAGGCCTCAAATTTTAAAATGACTCAGCATTTCACAGGAAAACAGTCAAAAAATGGAGAAAAGATATGAAAAAATAAACATGATACTACTTTTTTGTAGTGTTTTCCTATGCCATAATCATCTTGCGACTCCCCAAGAATCATCTCACAACCCCCCGGGGGCTCCAGACCCCCAGTTTGAGAACCACTGCTTTAAAGAGTGCTAGGATTTTGTGCTATTGATCATTTGAAAATTGCAAGACTAGAATCATTTTGTATTTTGTTTTCTTTCTTTCTTTCTTTCTTTTTTCTTTAGCATGAACCTTTTTAATTTTATATTTCTATTTATGCTACTTGAAACCACAAATCGCTGTGTCATACTTGGTGAGTAGTGTTGGGTAGCGGAGCGGGGAGGTGATGGCGAGGTAGCGGTCCAGAGCGATCACACACAGCGTCTCGATGCTGGCTGTCACACACAGCACGTCAGCTGCTGTCCACAGCTCACACATGAAGTTTCCAAACTGCCAGGCGCCCAGCAGGATGTAGGTGGAGCCAAAGGGGACCACAACCACGCCCATGATGAGGTCAGCAATGGCCAGAGAGGCGATGAAGACATTGGTGACGGTCTGGAGTCGCTGAAACCGCAGGATGGCTGTGATCACCAAGACGTTGCCTGGACATCACAAAAGATGTACTATGTGGCTTAGCTGTGACATTCAGACTATTAGACTATTAGACAAATCAATCAATCAATCAATCAATCAAGCAAGCAAGAAAGCAAGCAACCAGCCAATCACTCAGTCAGTAACTCAGTCAGCCAGTCAGTCTATCAATGGATCGATCAATCAATCAAGCAATCAGTCAGTCAGTCAGTCAGTCAGTCAGTCAGTCAATCAATCAATCAATCAATCAGTCAGTCAATCAGTCAATCAATCCATACTTCGATATCCACTTAATTTGCAGTTACCGAAGACTATTGCCAACACCAGAATGGCCATGGTGGTGCCTAGCAACACTAGCTGTGCATCGCTGTACTCCGAAGACTCCGCTGACCAATCAGGAGAGAGCAGGGAGGAGTTGTGCTGTGATTGGTTCACCAGCACAGACACAGCACTTACACCCTCCATGACCTGCAGTCACAACACATAATATAACTCATTACAACTTTGTTCACACCAAGTCTTGACAAAAATAGTGGGACTTGTTTAAAATATTTGAAATGATTTAAGAAAAGAAATAGCAAAGATGCACTTCCCTGATATTGTTAAAAAAATATCAAGATTTCATCATTCAGGATCTATCCAATCAGTGTTAGACTGTTGTCTGTCCAAGCCAATATCCACATTTTACCACACTTTGTCAACACATATTCTCTTGCTGCCTTCTGAACCAGTTTGATGTCAGGATCTCTTAAAGGCTGTGTGATATTATGTCCTCAGTCATTTTCAAAACTCTTCATGAGACAGTGCATCTGAGAAAGTGATGTATGATCATCCCACCAATCACAATTAGTCTCACATATGCAGGTTAGATTGGGCCTGGATTGGTTGTGACAGCTGTCTGTAATTAGTTGTTTCTCCTGTTTTACCAGGAAAACCAGTGATTCATTTGTAAGACACGTGCTGTGCAAGGCCTCTTTGAAATGCGTTTTTATGAATCCCACCAGAGTTCTGGGCAAGCGATAACCACAAGTGCTGTGATGGGTCGGAAAATGTGTTGGCCTGTTGCCCATTTGTTAAAACAGTGTTGATATAAGCCCTCATCTAACCCTAACCTTACCTAAGACAGGTATCAAATAGCTTACTGAGGGAATTAAAGTATGTATGAATATAAATTTAAATGACTATATAGATGTTATAATTTCTATAGATACATTTGAACCCATGGCCTTTCCCACTGAAGGGCAAATGCAATGGAAGAAATGAAGTCATATATTCTACCACACCGGGGTCGCTACAAGTTATCTAGCTTCTTTATAAGATGGATATATTCAAAGTGCAACATAGGCCTGTAACTTTACTATTTCAATTGCCATTTTTCCATATGCCCAGGTGCACCCGTGATACACGTGATAGGGCCAATGTGTGAAGCTGCCACCCCTCATCTGAGCCTTAGTGACGTCGCTGTTACCCTATTGGCTCAAATGTAGCCGGAAGAAGAGTTTTAAACCTCTCTAGTACTGCTGTCCGCAGTTTGCGTGAGGAATTATTTGTGAAACAAATAAAATAGAGCAAGTCTAGCGAATTAAACGAACAACAGTGACAAAGATTAACTTGTGGGGGAACAGGCCAGTCAGTCATGTGATCAGGAGAGTAACGCCTTCATCACTTGTTGCTCAGTGTAATGGAAACGCAACTCTCAACATGGGTAGACACGGGTCAGGCAGGTGGCAATGAAAAAATGGCAAATGTTTTTATGCTGAAAACACAGGCTACAAACATAGAACAGCAAGGTAAAGAACATTAGATTATTGAAAATTTTATCGAAGTTGATTCTGCTGTTGATGTGATGATTTCTGCTCTGTTAATTGACAAACTCTTCTCTCAAGCTGTGATGTATGTATTGTTCGAAAGTTGCTCTTCATTTATGCTGGAAAATTTTCTTTTTATGACATCCCTGGGAAAAGCCATGTAAAATTTTCAAGACTTGCCTTCAAACAGTATGTGAAGTATGTTGTGTGTGTTCAACAACACACTGTTCCTTGGAACGCCGCCCCAGTATGGCAGGCGTCAAACAAACATCAGCCAGCTGAAGGCTGGTGAGCTGAACATCCACAGATCAGGAAGTAGCCTGGTGATTTCCAAACTGTTTAAGTCAATGCGTGAGTGAAATATTTTATTGTTAGTTACAACAACACTGATATCACAGCACTTTGATGTTCACTGGGTGAATTTTTGAAGTCAGCTTAGTTTCACTCCAATCATGCATATCATGCACAATCTAACCACTACACTGCTCCACCAAGAACAGCTAGAAAGTGCTAATACACTTGTAAGTCAAATCAAGTGCAAACCATGTTATTAAAATGTTCATTATTGATCTATAAGTGTAAGGCATGAAGTTAAAGGAAGATAATGTGCTTTGAGAGCAAGATCATGTTGCTTTCTTACTGGAAAGGTTGGCTTCTCTGAGATCTTTCACAGAGGAAACCATAATGTCCTTTGTGGTTAGGATGGGTTATCTCAGGTTCATCAGACTGCATGGTAGCATAGCAGAAACCTTTTAAACTCACTTCTCTGGTACGGATATTCAGCTTGATTCAAAAGAATGAATTCTGCACTTGCACTACAGCTGGCTGTTGTACCTACATGCAGATGGGCTCGCTGTCCCTGTGGTATTAACATATGTCTTGTATCTGGATTGTGTCTAGGTATGATTGAGCTAAATTGCATGTTTACATGGCATTAAAATGAATCTGCCATGTTGCCAAATTGACAGCAGACAGTTCCCAATATAGACTATCCATTAGCTAATTATTATCTGAACTGCCTCCCACCTGTTTGCTTTGTGTCTGCTATACGGTTAGATCCACATTTGGATGTGCATTTTTGTTTGTTTAGTAGATAAATGTAGACTGGAAAGGTAACTAAACCAAACCAAACTACTGTTAATTTATATAGAACATGCCATACAATCAAATGCAATGTGTTTTACAGTTAAAAAAAATAGAACATTAAACATGCATTAAACATTAAACATACATTTACAGTTAGCTGTTTTTTTGAACTAATGCTTTTCTGACTTCCCCAGGAGGTTTCTGGGTGATTGCATCTTGTGTGCTTTACACGTGGATTTATATGCAGGTTGGCTCTGCTCCAACACAATCTGTGCACTCAGAGTGCATCTTAATGCCAAGTGTGAAGAAGTTCATTGATTCAAAAGTGTTTACCCGTGGCCAGTGAGTAAAGTGTTGAATTTTGGGATGCATTTCAACATGCCAGTGCATACCATACCTGCCCATGCATATAATTATATATCAAAATTTTATATATCAAAATAAATACAGAACTGCATGTCTCTCATGTTTTAAACTCAACCATGTTAAGCTAATGCTATGTTACTGATCAAATTACTTTGAAAATTAAGTTTAAAAATTCATAAACTGATATTCAGCAGTCATAGCAATGAGTAATACTGTGTGCACTGCACAACAGTTAATTTTGCATTTGAAAATTTGCCACCATATAGAAATGTCCCCAAACTATTTACATTCATGTAATATGAAGGTGTCAGGCTGTGGTGTGAATGATGGATCTGCTGCTGGCTCAATCACACACATTTTAAAAATCAATCTTTCATCAGTGGAAGTTTGGAGCCTTTTTCAAGTGAAATGGATGGAGCATAGCAAAGACTGCCTTTATTATCATGCACTTCACACACTCTGATGCATATCTAAAAATATGAGAAATGTTTAATTTCTACTGCTTTTATCAGTCATGTTTGTGAATTTTGGACTGCACGTGTTGCCGTCTTCACCAAGCCTGGGTGCTGACAAATCCCCCAGCTGACCCTGCCACCATTTACATTGACGATCCTTTAATGGCACCTTGTGATTGTTCCCTGCTGCTGTTGAACCGATCAATAATCTTCCCCAATACATACTCAAGCTTGTGAAACAGTGTCTACTTGGTCTGCTGTGGATCCTGCTGGTGCCATTTAAACAGTGACACACACATTAAGACTCTTTAACAACACTCTGAGGCTGATAATCAAACAACAGGGATTTACTGAGACGCAGATATCTCAATATTTAGAGAGAGGTATTTGGTGGTGGTGATGACTAAGCACTTAAACACACAAAAAAACACACATACAGGCACCCTGCATGCACGCACAAACTGACAGGCACATATACACATGCATGCAAACACACACTCATTTACACACAGACACATACACACACAGAGAACACCCAGCTCTTGCACTGCTTAATAAAATAAACGATGAAACAGACAAAGCTGAGAGGGAAGAAAGATATTTAGCTTTTTTGTCAGCCTTGGAGAAAACAGAGTATATAACACTATCAGCCACGCCAAGAGCTGTGTCATAAAACAAAATGCTGTCCTAATAAAATAAACCATATATGTTAAGGATGAAATCCAGTTTGGGTTAAGGACAGAATCAGACAAACACCCTGACTCTGCTTTTCGATTTCATGGTGCCAAATTATCAGTCCACCTCATTTAACAACTGTCCGACTAAAGCAAACCAAATCAATTTCATCTTGTATTCAAACATGTCGTGGAGATTTATTATAGTTAGTTTGTATGTTGTCTGCAACAAGTACTACATCAAATTAATGTGACTGTACATGTTGATGTCATGTAAATGTATGAAATAGACTCAGATGCTTATTCCAATGCAAATATTCAAATTTACCATTAGACCTCAATTATCATGAAAGTAAATCATATAACAGCAGCATAATTTCACATGAAAATCTACATGTTTTTCAAGCAAAAATACATGAAATGAGTCAGTACCTCTAAAATCAATTATTTCATTGCATTTGCCAATTCCCCTGAGTGTTACTGGACTGAGCCCTCCTTAATCGATTTAAATGTAAAATCACTTGAATGCTTGAAAACTGTGCACCAACAGGCACCATCTGCTATGTAAAACTGTATTTGTAAAAAGACATGACATCATCAAAACTTGATTTCAGTGTGTTTTTATGTAACAGCTTCACACACACACACCAGAACACAGGGTGTGCAGGAAGCATATGTTGTTGTTGGAATGTAAACCGGACCTCAACATGCAGCTGGTTTTCCTACCTCCAGATTATATACCTCCACGTCCTATTTCTTATAATCCAGTGATCTGATAATCCAGACGCTTTTAAATCCACAACGCAAAGTATCATTATAATGTTCTTGGCAGCAGTTTATGGTCTTCTTCCTCTTTTGTTGAGTTTGGATTTCTGGTTTCATGTGTGAAACGCACACACACACACACACACACACACACACACACACACAAACACACCAGAGAATTGGACACTGACAT
>OMKZ01029392.1:0-11493 GCA_900302535.1 Neoniphon sammara
AGCACTTGCCCTCCTTCTTTCCTTTTCAATCCTCCTCCTCCTCCTCCTTCTCTTCCCCAGCGTCAGTTTTGAACTCTGTAAACACTGAGGCTTTGTCTGCAGCTGTTGTGGTCGCTGCGAAGCGTACAGCCAAGCCCTTATGGAGCGTCGGTATGTGCACGGCCTCGGCAGAGTTGGTGGACAGCCACTTGGGTTGACCTGCGCAGACAGAGGGCGGTGGAAAGGCGAAGCCACGGTGATTGGTGCTGTCTGCGGCTTCATGTATCCCCCACATGGCTGTATTTCCTGGCCACAACGGGGTGGCCTGCCCTCATATTACTGCACTCACATTGTAGTCCACATGTGTGAGCACTGACCCTCCCTGGCTGCACCTCTGACCGACTGAATCCAATTTAAACTCAATCCCCAGTCACATTAGGCCTGTTGATCTGAAGTGTATGAACACACTCGAGCTGCCAGTTTTGGTCTCGAGACACTGACATTGATTCCACTCAAGTATCTCCCTCCCTAAGTTAGAGACTTTGTCGAAGTCGGGTTTCGCCGCTATAAGTGCGTCGTCCTTCTCTTTCTTTAGGCATATTGGAAATTTTGATACTGCTGGTTCACATTCATTTAAAAGTCAGTGGAATGAATCATACCTTGGCAACAGACTCGCTGCCCAGGGCCTCGGTTGTAGCTGTCTCGTACCTCGACTGCGAATCTTTCCTCATTCATTATATTGAAGCAAAGCTCTACCAGTGGTAGTCCATTGACTCTAATTATGCCTCTCCAGTCAAAAACCCCAGACAGCGATGTTCCCTCCCGTGGACAATGAAATTCATTGAATATGTAATCAAATTTACTTTCTAATGGAAAATGAGGAGAAGAAGCCCAAAGACGTGAACAACAAGACAGATGAGTCATCCTCAACTCGCATAATACTGTATAGTACTGCCAGGTATTCTGCATTCAGTACAACATGGGCCGGGAATGCGCACAGAAAGATGATGCATCAGAGACTGTCGGCTGTGATCCATGTTGTTCTATCTGCAATCCCATCCTGAGCCTGTGTGGAGAGGTATGCCCAACTGTGTTTAGAGTTTGTATGAATTATTGAAAAAAATATTCATCTGAAGAGGTTAACCCCTTGAACTCAGATTTTCCAGAACATTTCCCCTTAAGTAGCTTCAAAGTGAGATAAGACATTTTTTTTCTCCATATTATACAAAAAAATATATTCTGTATCTCCTGGTTGCAGTGTTATTGAAGCTACATCACATTTTGTTGAGTGAAATATTCAAACCCAGATTCCTGAGGGGATCAATGAAGTTTTCTGAATCTGAATCATTGTTTTATGGCTGCACCATTAAATCAAATAGAAAATATCTAGACGTCGTGTGCATCATTTTATACACTCCCTGTAATTCACCCTCTAAGTATGCATTTGTAATGACAAACACACCAATGGGACCAGCACAGTGGAAGAGGGTTTAATCTTGCATTTAGTCAAAACATCTGATTCTTCTTAAAACAAGTAAAAAAAAATAGGTGATATCATTCCACTTGTTTCCAATGCAGTCGAACTTTTTCCAAGAAAAGTCTTGAGTGAAAAACACCTGGAAACAAGCCAAAGAAAAGTGAGTTCAGTTTTGAGTTGAGTGGAATTGCATTGCAAATTGAGACTGAAATCTCACCCAAATGGCAGGCTCTTTTTTTTCCAGAGACACAGAAGACTAAACACAAGAGTTTATGACTTGTTAAGATGATAATTTTATTGCAGTGAGTGCGTCTTGTTTGCCTCCTAAAAGAGTGGGAGAGGCTGGACTAGGGCTGGGACTCTACAGTAGCCTGCAGACCTGTCTCCAGCTCAGATAAATCAGGTGAGAGTGTGACAACCAAGGCGATTGCTGTGAGCGGCACACTTGGCAAGTGCACCTCGGAGCTGCAGGGAGGGATGCGTCCTTCTGAGGACCTTGCTGCGCTTGATCAATACATATCCCCTCTGGTGTGAACTGAGGGAGGCAGCGCACAAAGAGAAAAATGGTCCGAGCACATTACTCTTAAGGGATTATGTGTCATTTGCCCTTTACAATGTGCATGCATTTTATCAATGCACTCAGATGTCATAAATTGAAGCGACTTAATGCAAAAGGCCCATTAATATGAGCACTGGCAGGAGAGCCCAACATTTTCTCTGATTTATCTGCAGCGATAGAAGAAAAAAACGAATAGCTTATCCTATTCCAGCACTGCATCGGTCATAATTCTCAGGCTGGCACCTTATTCTCCACAGACTTAATGGATACAGCGCTTTATAATTTATTCTCCTCTTAACTGCAACTTTACCTGAATTAAATTTTAGGCACGGTACTTTGATTGCACCCTGTCTAAGTGCCACAATCTGATTTTTTTTCATTATATAAGCACCGAATACAAATAGCCTGGCTGAGAGAGAGGCACAAGGAGAGAGAGGAGGCATACAGATATGAGACAAACATTTGAAAGAAAGATGGAGGGACAGAAATAGAGAGAGGCGATAAGAGAGGAGGGCAAAAACAAAGAGGCTGCAGCCAGAGGATGCATCCAGTTTGGATAAGCCACTCTTGACCATGAGACCCTCCTAGTCTAGGGAATTATGGAGGAGCAGATTATATTTACCCGTGTCTCTGATGCCAGCCATGCACCACATGCTCCAACGGGCCAGGCTGATTTGGCATGCAGCGTGTGAGGAAAGGCAAGCAGCTTTACAGGTGCATCTAAGTCTATAGATTTGGCTGAGGCTGTCAGAGCCGTGCCGCAGCCAGGCAGCCGCTGGACCTCAGTGTTCCCAGATCCTCACTGAGCTTCAGCCTGTCACTAGCTTGCCAAAAATGGGGCTCATTTGTGGAATACAGTATGCCTTCCTATCTCAGTCGAGTAGGATGCGGCTCCCCGGTGAGTGTAGCATCAAAGCCTGCGCGGGACAAAAGCGCATTGCTCTGTGTCACCCAGTGATAACCCTCACTTCTCCTGCCAGGCTGAATTCCACTCATATTTCACAAGCAAACGCTGGGCCTCGCTCACCTCTCTGCACCGCTTCACATGAAATAATGACCTGTCCCAGATTGTGGGCTGTGTACTCTGTCGCCTTAAACTACAAGCTGCCTGTTTTGACTGTTTGATTCACAGAGAAAAATCCACCCAATCTGGCCATACTGCACCGAATATGAGGCCTTCAGAGGAGGAAGCCAGAACGATGCCATAAATCACAAAGCGCCAAGCAGTAAAACTAATTTGTTGTGTGGATTAATTCAACCTTAATACCACGCAATGTGCTGTTTTCCTTCTACATCTGTTTCATAATGAAAAACTTGTCTGCCACATCACTTTTTCAAAATGACTTTCCTGTTTTTAGCAAATGGGGAACGACAAAATGGGAAGAGCCATGTGGCTGCATTAATTACCACCAACTAATGAGAATTTCAACTGCTTTACCAACAGGTCTGTTGATCTCACGCTGCCACGTCTGCCACGCCACATTGATTCAAAGTGGGCTTGCCTGCAACTTCTTAATTAACTACAAATTAATAAGCTCCAAAGCTACTACGTTCACTGTGTTTATGCAATCAGTGCTGCACAGAATTGAAAAATACATAACAAATCTATGCAAATATAGAAACGCAGGTCTTTTTCTTCATCTCTCTTAACCTATGCAACAATTTGTTTTAGCATAAATGCTGCTGCTTGGTCGTCATTGCATAGACAAATTATATCTGGGGACAGTCTGAGCTTCAATCTGCATTAAGTCCACAAGGGTCACCAAGGGAGTCTGCCGCCAAGAGGTCAGGATAAAGCCTTCAATTGACAGTCAGGCCCAGACTGCAGCCGCAAGATCCAGTTCAGTCAACCACCGCATAGCTGCTTCATTCCACTGGGTACGACAAATGTCAAGTGTGTCAGAGCTCTACCACTGAACGTCCCAGTACCTCACATCTCTTTCTTTCTTCCCCTCTCGCTGCCTGTCTCGTCTCCCCCTCGTTAGTTTGCCGATGCGGGGGTGGAGGAGGGTGATGACACAGGCTGATAGATGGATCATCTCTGGAGGACAGACAGCAGAGTTGGAGTTGGTCCCCTGGGTGACGGTGCCAGTGGCTGTCTGCACCGGTGCCGGGTCTGCTTTACACACCATGGGCAAACAGCTGGTGTAAGTTAAACAGTGTAAGTCTGGGCTCATGTATGTTTGTAAATTGCTTGGTGGGTCTGTGAAGTAAAAATACCTGCAGTGCACCTCTAGTTTTTATTTATTTTGCTTTTGCCTCCATCATCTGGCTAAGACTTGGATGTGCTTATATGCCAGTATTTTTGAGTTAACTACATCATTGATGTTACTTCAAATTACATATTTCATCAATTCCTACCTTTGGATCAACCACCCCCAAAGGTCATAGATCAGTGGAAATTGTGTCCACATCTAATAAACAAATCTAATTATTTTTATATGTGGGTGGTTCACCTCTAAAATGAGTATTCCGGACAGTGTGTGAAGCTTTATTTTTAATTGAGTAAGTCCACAGCACCATCTAGTGTTGCATCTGTAACCCTGTATAAAATTATGGATAAAAATGTCTGCTTCCTGGATGGATGTTATTCAGTCCAGTGTTTTTGACTGGTGAAACTTTTAGCTGCTTCAATGGGAAAAAAAATGACATCAACATGTAATCTTGTCATCTTTATGCATGTGGTCCTGGTCTACTGCAGAAGCCTGAAATGTCAAGTGTCAAGTAGTATGCTTAATCGGCTCAAACAGTGAGGCAAACAAAATAAGACTGCAAGCTTTTATTATAAGAACAATGATGCAACAACTTAAATACATTTGTAAGAGTCAAATGTTTTTTAAAACAGATAAACATTCTTCAGCAAGTTCAAAGAAACCTATGTCAAACAGACTTAGCAGATTTAGCAGAACATGTTCTCCTAACATCAACACTCGTCTTTTCTGATAAGCAAGCCCCTTGGAGAAATAATATATCCCAAATTACACAATATACAAAGTAGAAATTTATCTGTGCTCCATTTCACTGAAGCATTTAAACTTCTGATTCAACAAAAAGCAAAAAAATGCAATCGGGGTTACAATTGCAGGAAAGTAATGTTCACAATAACAAATAACAAATGAAAATGGGTGTGTAACTACATAAAATGTCTGGTCCTGTGTGTCTTGGGGCTGAAGTTTGACTTTAAAAGCTTTCTATGACGTGATCCCCAAACTTTTCAAGACCTGGAAATTGACACATTTGTTTTGCATGCTTTCAGAAGCTTTCAAAACATGTGTATGAATCCAGGTCTTTGAATCAAAGACCCTACTGCCCAATCTGGCAGACTTCACATGTAACAAGATTGTTTTCATAAATAGTAGCCAGGCCACAGTAGTTTTAGTAAAAATTATATAGTAAAATGTATTACAGTCAAGATTTCACATCAGCAAATGATATTCGTATCAATACCATTCTCAAGTTGTTAGTGCAAAGGTACTCCTGCACAAAGGTCAGGGAATTAACTGTATGCTTCTATTGAAAAAATAGAAAACAATAAAATTTGTTTGATGAAAATAATAAATAAAGCCTTTGTAACATTCGACTGCATTCTTGCCTTGTGTAACCACTTATCCCTTTTGAGAATTAAAAGGCATCATATTGCATTTTTTCTGCATAAACTACCCATGAAACAAAGGAACTGACTGTTCCTAAATTCATCAGTTGAGATGAATTACAAAATTATAAACACCCATTTAGGACAATTAAAATCAAATCATGTGTTGTACTCTTTTCTGAGCCAGTCCAACAGAACCATCTCCCTTAAGAGAAAACATGTTCAAGAGGCACAATTTGCGCCATTTCTACAATAAAGATGCAGTACTGTACAAAACAGTGTCATTATGGAAGCCTAAAATACAGTGCCTCTACACTGATTCTCTTCAGAGAACCACAAGAAACTCTGAAAGAAACAAAAACATCACCTGGTAAATGTTTATGAGTAACGTCTTGACAGCTGCAAAGAGAAAATACTTAAAATGGATTATCGGATCAAAGGATTTCCGTGCAAGACTGAAAAGCTAGTGTTGGTATTTAGAAGGACAAGATGGTTCTTTGAATGATGTCGACGCACTCTTGCACCTCGTGCTCCTTGATGATGAGGGGAGGGGCCAGGCGGATGATGTCACCATGGGTTGGTTTGGCGAGCAGTCCATTGTCACGGAGACGCAAGCACACTTTCCAGGCGTCATAGTCTAGGGGGATTGCATTATGCATTAAGTCAGATCACTTGACTGCAGGGTGAAATCACAGAAACTACTTAAGTTTCACGTATCAGTTAGCTGAACAAGAACC
The DNA here is from genome assembly GCA_900302535.1 of Neoniphon sammara. Classification (NCBI taxonomy): domain Eukaryota; kingdom Metazoa; phylum Chordata; class Actinopteri; order Holocentriformes; family Holocentridae; genus Neoniphon; species Neoniphon sammara. The sequence continues at coordinate 6,345 of OMKZ01029392.1, forward strand.
GAGGATTTGGACCTTGGAACCTAGGATGTACCTTAGACTTCCTCATTTTCAGGATTGCTCCAAATCATGCTCTGTTAGAGCTTGAGATGGCTGTTGGAACCAGAAAGGACCCGACTGTTCCTGTTGGGTCGGGTTGGTTCAGACAGGACAGAAATTTCAAGCATACGGCTGGATTGGGTCAGATCTTTAGCCTTGGGTTTCAGATTTTACATTTTTCCTCCTTGATTGAACTTTTAATGGATATTGGATACATGTTGTCTTAAGTAATGAATTGATGACAGAAATCATTAATGTGGCATTTAAGCTTAATTTTAGACAGTGTTTTTGGGCGGATTTGACTGATTTTTCCATCCATCTATTTTAATCTGGAGGCAGCGGTTACTAGACTATAGTTAAAGACCAGCCTGAAGATAAAATCCTAAAATAGGCCCATAAATGTCAGGTTTTATTGAGGCTCTGACTGGTGACAGGTGAATGGTTTCTTTAGGTTGGGTTTGGTTGGAATTTTGTCATGCTTCGATTAGGTCAGGTACAATTTTTTGTTCTCGTGGTCCGGTTGAGACACCATTTGCTCTTCACAGTTGGGTCCAATTCAAGCTCTATACACTGTAGTCAAGTATGTGAGCCCAGCTTGGCCTTGATCTAAAAAACGGACATGTTTCAGGAACAAAGATGCTTATTGCTGCCCTGTCATAATTTCAAAGACAAGAAAAAACCTTGGTACTAAAACAGTTACTAAGTGGTGCCGCACTGTACCTTTAGTCTCCTTGATGACGATGGCGTTGAGCAGGCCTTTCCCCCTGACTGTGGTGACAATGTCTTTGGGCAGCTTCCTCAGCTCGGCCCGCAGCAGCTTCCCCATCCTGTCAGCATTCTCTGCCAGCCTCTCCTCCTCCAAGACCTGCAAATGAGGAAAGGATGGGTGGCTGTACTGAGATAGCACTTATGACATTGGTGATTATAGTGAAATGTTTATTTTTCCATTAGTGATTTAACAAGAACTGTGTAATGAATCCTTGCAGTCTAACACTGACCTGAAGGGCAGCGATAGCAACGCGACAGGCCAGGGGGTTGCCTCCATACGTGGAGCCGTGCTCCCCAGGCTTAATGGTCAACATCACCTCATCATCACACAGCACAGCAGATACCTGAGACAAACAAACACAAAGTTAAGAGTTACACAACTGCTAGGATCTATATCCAATAAAATTGAACTCCAAGACGGCATAGAGCAGGGGGCAGCAACCCTTGGACCTTCACAATATTTTTTTTTAATTATTATTTTAGTTTAGCTTATTGCAAGTCTGCCATATATCATGTCAAAATATTAACTCTAACCATCTTGAAGAATGCTTTATTTTCCTTAAATGGTGTGATGAGTGACACCACAGACTGTCACTCATCAGGCAGGTGGGGCCACTGTGGCGCTGAAATGCTCATGAACGGGACGCAGACAGTGCCTACTGCTGAAATAATTTTGATTTCTCTACAGTTGGCCACCACCAAACAGACCAGAAAAATAGTGGCCCTTGCCCAAACTTCTTGGCCTATCCCTGGCATAAAAGGTTAATTTATTGCTAGAATCTAAACTCCTTTACAAAGCTTAATGTGCAATGTTAAAGTGTGACCAGCTTACAGAGCAGGTTAAAAAGACACTTACAGGGTAGACTCCACCAGAGAGAGCCTTGCCCAGGATCACCAAATCTGGACGCACTTCCTCGTGGTCCACAGCCAGCCGCCGGCCAGTACGCGCCAAACCCGTCTGCACCTCGTCAGCAATCCACAACACCTAGACAAATCACACAGACTTGTTAGCAGTGATCTCTGAAGCCCCTGAACAACACTGGCTTTGCCCCAGAGGATACCACGGTGCCACAAGATTTTTTTGGGCAATGTTGGCTTTAGTAGAGAGAGACAGGAAATATATGGGCAGAAAAAGAGGGGATGACATGCAAAGAATCAAACTCAGGCTGCTGTGCTCAATATAGTATGTGGTACGCACTCTACACGTTGTTGCACCGGGGCATCCCACCATTTTTTAAAGATCAAAGGTAGAGTTTTTGGGAGAGTTACACATTAAGTGTCTAGAACATAAAAACAACAATGGTTTGTGTGTCTCTGGCACATCATTTGCTCAAGGGTTCCATGGTAGCTCTTATGTATAAGCTATGTTGAGTGATAACAGGTGACCAGTGTTTTACAAATTAAAAAGACTGGCTGTTTAGTGACAAAAAGTTGTCACTTGTCAGAGATAGAGGACAGAGATCTGCCATTTCCAGGCGCTCTCAGTGCAGTTGTTTGGTCACAACAGTGTTCAGTTAAACTGCTCCAAACATGCCTGCTGTGAATGCACCCCTAGCCAAGAAGTCATTCTTAAGTGAGATTTAAAGAATTCTTGGTTGTGTGCATTTTTGTGGAGACTCACATTGTGTTTTGTGCAAAGTTCTCTGATTTTGGTCAGGTAGCCTTGGTCAGGCACCACCACCCCAGCCTCCCCCTGGATGGGCTCCACCATGAAGGCTGCAACATTCGGGTCCTGAAGGGCTTTCTGAGGAGGAAAACAAGGACAGCCACAACAACAGACTGTTATCTATGTCTAAGATAACCATATCAATGCATATCTGCTACTTTAGTTAATCATTATGTTCTTATGTTTACACAGACATGCAGGGAGGTAGCTCAGCAAGTTTTAAGATAATAAGATGCCATAACCTAGTTGACTTGGAAGTCCAGAATGTTAGTTCTTCCCATTAGCACATAAACACAGCACAACAGTTGCAGCTAAAAAACAATGATCATTTATTGACAGAAAACCCAGATCACCACCAAAGTCTAATCCATTGACCCTTAGCTGAAGGGCTATCTCTCATTTGTGAACTCATCTGTATCTGTTCTCTACCTTTTGAGATATCTAGCTACCAAACAGAAAACACAACCAACTCTGACTTGCTGGCAGAGATAAAAAATGTCAGATGGGTGGTCAAAATGTGATGAAACCTTATGAAAAGGGAGTCTTGCGCTTGAGCCAGCGGGTCGGTGCTCACAGTTAGGACAATCAGCTCAATGCAGATGGGGTACTCTGGGTGGGACCCAGAAAGAAAGCACTGAAGCAACTCAATCAGTAGCAATTATTTATTGGGTGCAAGCAATTAATGTTTTGACGCTGCCAGTGCGTCTTCATCAGAGTCTATGCGATGAAACCACTCAAAGCAGTAATTCATAATCACAATAATGAAAGACTGTACCTCTAGTGCAGGAATGTCATTGAATGGGATGAGCTCAAAGCCTGGCATGTAGGGGCCGAAGCCTTCATAACTGCTGGGGTCAGTGGAGCTGGAGATGGCTGCCAAGGTTCGGCCCCAGAAGTTCCCATCTAATCAAGGAAGAGTGAATGACACGGCACGGTTATTAGATTGTGTTCAGTTAACATTGTTACAAAATAATTTGAAAACTGGTATCTGTTAATTAAGACATATGAAAGCTACTTACTTGCAAAAATGATTTTGGCCTGGTTTTTGGGAACACCCTTTACATTATAAGCCCACTTGCGGGCCAGCTTGCAGGCAGTTTCACCACCTTCAACACCTAGAAAAAAAATGGAGATTGAATTCAGTCATGTTGACCTTTGAAAATGTACCACAGTCCACACTAAAAAATGTGAGTTTTCTTACCAGTGTTCATGGGCAAGACTTTGTCATAGCCAAACATCTTGGTGATGAACTCCTCATAAACTCCCAGCACATCGTTGTAGAACGCTCTGGAGGTCAGGGTGAGCTTGGAGGCCTGGCCGTTGAGTGCAGCAATAATCTTTGGGTGGCAGTGGCCCTGGTTCACCGCACTGTAGGCACTCAGGAAATCATAGTATCTGTTGCCCTCCACATCCCATACATACAGACCTGGTGCAGAGACAAACAGGCTACAATTAATACTGTTCATTCCAATTTCTTTTGAGATGTGTTTTTAACCCATTGGGAGGTTTATAATATTTTGAGGAAAATAACTACAGCTTAGGCAATGGCAAAATAATGATCCATTTCTATCACCGTCCATTAATTAGGCTATCCTCTTTACTCATCATGTACCAGAACATACGCACCCTCTCCTTTTTCCAAGGCCACAGGAAGTGGGTGGTAATTGTGAGCTCCATACTTTTCTTCGCGGGCATAGACCTCCTCTGACATGAGCGGGCCATCAGACTTGAACTTGGAGGCGGCGGTGGAAGCGGGACGTGTACCGGAGTGGACACTGCGACGGAGCAGAGGGGCAGCACACCTCAGGCTGCGGCCGAGCTTGGAAATCATGACCTGCATGGTGATGTTTCAATGTCTATGAAAGTTCAAAAAAAAAAAAAAAAAAGGAGAGAGAGAAAGAGATTCTCAGATAGACCAAATAAGCCTCCTTGGCTGATACTGGCTGATATGTTGCCTCAGGAATTGATGCATAACACAGGACAACTTGCTTTGCCACTCTCACTATGACTTTGCTGTTTTAGGAAGCTCTATCCACCCATGTCTGTGTTATTTTTCTTTTGTAAATGTTTGTCAATGGAGTGCGATTGAATTAAAAATTACAAGAGTGTTTTGAAGACTGGAAAATGTGTGGTAGTCAGCAAGGACAAAGCTTACAAACAGGTTAAGACAAACGATTGTCTATAAACGAGACTTTCATATGTTGCTGAAAGTGAGCCTTATTGCTTGACTACTTTTGTATGGGCTGCTTAAAAGTTATGATTTACAATCCTTCTATCCCCATTATATTACTATTTAAGATTAGTCAGATCTAGGCAGTTTTGGTCTGGTAAACATCACTTAATAACATAGGTTGCTTAATTATGGCCAATTTTAAGACAACATTGAAGACCTCAAGATTGTTTGGTTCAGTAATTCAAGTAACAGGAAATAATCTTTAAATGGCTTGTTGTGTTTTGTGGAACCTTGCAACACATGGCAGTTTTTGTTTAATCATCAAGGAAAAAATGTTACCTATTTACTGAGTATCCTCAGGAAATTTAATTACAGCTACACAGAACGTAAAAACAAACCAAGTGGGTTAAAAACACCTGGGTTTGAATGCCATCCAGTCATGGTGTCTTCTGCGTAACACTCCATTTATATTTGGTGATCTCATTGAAAGGAATAACAACCACTGG